>QNGE01001778.1:0-11355 GCA_008508345.1 Paragonimus westermani | reverse complement strand
GGTGTGGCTTCGTAGCTCAGCTGGTAGAGCGCTTGCCGCGTTGAGGCATGCTGTGTCTGTCGCTGGTTCGAATCCAGCCGAAGCCCTGACTTTTCACAGTTGGGTCTCATCTAATTTCATAAATCTGCCACACTACTTATTAGTAACACAACGGAATGACAGTCCGTAAACTATCATCCTTCTTAGATCACCCTTCCTAAATTGCTTCTCAGCGTAGGCAACGCAGTGATTATAGTGGTGATCCACTGTTCGGGTGTTTCCAGGTTCCAAACACGACAATGTGATCGTCGTTTGGACATGAGCGGCCTGACGTTGTCTCGATCCGCGTGCAATCGTATAGTGGCATGACGACAAACGCTGGATTGTGTGACAGTCATTAGTCTTTCATATCTACATTGTGGGTGTCGTTATTGTTTGTATTGACCAGTGATCTCCCAACGCTGTTTGATGACTGTGCACTCATCACAGCAGCCTGCCAGCTGTGGACACTTGATGGTATACTTGATTTGGATTTTCTATTGTGGTCTGAGCTACTAACAGGCATCTTGCTGTGATTCCAATATTGACGACTCGATGGTGTTTAGTTTGTTAGTTCTTGTGAAGTAAGGCTATCTTACTCGCTGAAGTGCGCCCATGTTGATCGAATTCTTGAAGCCAAATTCGTCATACTCCTCAAAAACTGGAACACACTCGCAATGTGAGACCTCTTTTCTCCCCGATAGTCGTAAGTGGTTGGTGGATTGCGCCGTTCATATTTCCTTTATACAATTGTGTTGTGTGCGCAGACGAGTATCGAACTGAAGAACACATTGGAATGAGTGTGGGAGTTACTGATAAATTGCATATTCGCAATCGAGGAGCTATAAATGACAGGGGAGGTTTACTGGTCCACTTCGGTAATCAGACCAAATCTGCATATCAAGACAACGGAAGCTGAATAGAGGTTGTGTAATTTTTTCAATAACTGGCGACGAAAGGGATGCCAATGGGGAGTATACCACTGATCAACGCGGGTTTCTGCCTATTGTTGCACAGATACAGGTCCCGTTTTGAGTTCCACATTTTCTGTAGTCGCAGTGATTGTTTCCAATGTGTTACATTATTGTCAACTGTGAAACTATAACTATAAGCTCTCATCCTTCTTCTTCATGGTCAACAAAATCACCTATTCATGTATCTATATTATTATTCACGATGTGTTGTAACCACTGAATTTGCTGACACGCTTACTCACAAAGAACCTTCCCTAGTGAATACACTGCTGTTACTGCCCATAGAGAGAAGTGCCCAACTGCCATCTTGCTCTCTGAATGTCTCACCTTTCTCCTTGTATTGTTTATCGCTGTATTAACAGATGATGACTTTTTGCCTGCGAAGGGCATTCAGCTGCAGAGCTGCCGAGGAGTGTTCAACCATAAACTGATTACTAGAGAAATTAAGCCAAATAATTGGTGCTACACGAAACGCCAAAGTATAGTTCATCAAACGGGACAGGGCGTCCTCATCTACTATTTACGTAAGCACCATGCAATTTTTACTAGGCAGTTTCTGCACGTAAATATCCTGAACGGTAAACTAAACACAGAAGAACACCTTGAAACCTTGTTTCCGGACGATGGATTTGGAAAATCAATAACAGAGATGACTTGCACAAAAATATTTCGATTACTTGTCACCGGTGGCTTTTGCGAACTCAACATGCACAAAATAGAGTGGGGACACGAATTAAAGCAGAGTTAGTCCGTCAGTAGAAACTTAGCACACTTCTTTACGAACACACATCTAAGTGGCTGCTGAATTCCTTAAATGGTTGCGCAGCTAGTGACATTATAAAACACCATTTACGGAATGTCGCCTGCCTTCACAGTGCTTTTCAGACTCAGATTTAAATGAGCGCTCAACATCGCAGAACTCACCTTCACACACCGACAGAACTCTAAAATAGATCCCCGGAAAAACTGATGTTCACTCTCTTGCTGAGCTTCTAACGATATAGTGGTTGATCTGTGCAGATTTGACTTTCTCACACTCTTTTCCAGGCTAGCATTCATCGACTTTTTTCTTACTTACATCACCCAAAAATTGGCATTCCAATCATGGCTGCTCAGTGCACACCGTTTTAGCTCCCGTTCGTTGTGTATGAATTTTCAAACCACATCCTACAATTCCCGTTTGATCTCTGCAGATTCTCAGCCATATCTTACTCTTTCCCCAACTGTAGTATGTCTAAGGTGTACAGCATTTCTGTTATATTGTACCGGTTTAATGTTTCTTAATGTACAATATGCTTCAGTTGCACAATCTTTTCTCTGATGTGGTCACTTGACTGGCTACCTCATACGAGAATAAAATAATTTTGCAGTGTTATTCGACCCGAACGTGTGTATTGTGTATACTACTTCTGGGTACATATTGCTACCAGGTCGGATACACAGTTCTGAATGTCGTTTGAGTGGGAAGCAGACTCCCTTGGCTTTGAATGATTTACGTTTCTTTGCACATATGTGTCCGCCATGCTTTCTTTTCCAAGTCAACAAAAAATCCTGAACGTTTCTTCGGATCACTTTATCCAATATCAATAATGTTTTCCTGAGACACTTTCTTTCACTAGTCAACTCCAGATAGATTAGCATATATGAGTACCTACAATGTATATGCCACTGATCGTGTTCACAAAGCTGGTGGCTTCGATGCCAATCTCAGGAGTGAATCCAACAAAACGAATGTGCCTAGTACTAAACGGGCGTGAGAACAAATCCCAAAATCTGATGTGTACGTGGCATACTGGTCACTGTGAATAAACATAAATATGTTTGACTGAACAGACCTAACAGTTGCATCATACAAAACGGGGGTGGCGGTCAACATGAACGTCTGGATCCAACCTTCAAGTTGATGAGTGAGACGTACTGCTTGGTGGTTCTAACAAGCAGGAGACTGGAGTCTGTTGCCTGTTTCCGAGTTAGCCAGCCGTGATTTCAATTTGATTTCCAACGAGCGATCAGTCGAGCGATGGGAATTTTCGGTCAATAACTACGTCTTCATCATGTCCTGTCAGTGTCCTAGTTATTCCCCGTGGTTATCATGGTTGATGTTGCTAGTGGTGATGTCACTGTAATCGTTGTCTGAGAAGACAACTCCACTTTTTTCAAAGGACACTAATTGATGGAAATTTCACAGAGCTTTTCAACAGAAATAGTAGGTTAATGATAGGTTACGGGACTAATCATTCATCAAAACAACTAACTGGGTTCCAAAACCTATGATTCATTGTTTTATTGCAATACAATCAAGGGCCACACAGCAAAATGAATAGTGCGCCTCACACATTCACGTTCAATGAACCTATTAGGTATGGGCCAGCCGTCACTGTTTTACCGACAAAGTCATCCAAACGTCTTGCTCACGTCAAGTACACGCCCTGATTCTGTACGGAAGGCAGCACTTCAGTAGACAGCAACATATGATTGCTTCTTTTTTCGGAATAAAAACGGAAAGCTTCGGTCTATCTTACACATGGTTTTCCCATTATTTTGAATGTTATGGTCTCATGGAGCGAGGCAGTGTTCAAATCGCAGTGGGACATCGGCCTAAGTGAACAGCTGCACCGACTGAACTTATCACCGATCTTCTACTCGGCGGGAGGCGACCAAATTAGCATGTCGCAACCAATTTATTCATTTCGCTGCCTAGTTTTTCTCCCTCGGCTAGTTTACTGAGCACCAGTATTCAAGACGGTTAGGAACAAGCAAACACAATGCAAACGCATAGACCGATAAATTTTTGACAGTATTTCTGCTATGATGTGATGATAACCGGGGTGTTTTGAGAATATGGTTTAATGATGACGCTTTAGTTTCAGAAAAGTATGTCATGGACGACTGATCATAAATGGATATGTTCACACGTGGTAAGCTGAAACAGCCGACGTGAATGTCAACCGGAAATCGCCAGTAGGTCAGCTACATCTGGACAAGATAAATCTTAGCAAGAGAAAGACCGGCACTCTGCCTGTTCATCAATAAACCAGTAGGACGTATTTCACGGGATGATGATGTGTCGATTTATCTCACCGACAACGTCCTGGGAACAAGTCCCTTAACTGCAGTGCATTGGCGATTTAAAAATGATTCAAAATGGGAAAATCGTTTGTTCAACATCGTGGAGAAGAAAGACTTGCGTAAACGAGCTCTGCGTACACTGGATTAGTTGAGTTCTTCTGAACAAAACAGTCTAATCGGGTGTGAGAAAAATCGGGCTGGTGTCATGTAATGCCACGATGTACGAATTATCGGGGCCAACATGATGAAGTGCTAATTAGGTAGGATGAACCGACGATGGGGTTAGGTTTCACGGTGTGTGTCTACCCTTTTTAGTCATCGCAATTTTTTGTCGCTAAGCCGTTAATGCAAAGTAGGCTGACTTTCAAAGCAAAACAGGGACGGATAGAACTTGATATGCTCAAATCGTCGAGAAAGACACCATCACAAAATTGCCATTGAAAACAGAACATCTAATCCCTGCCACAGTCCGAAAACTTTGGGATTGGCACAATCAGAACAGGAGCATTTAACCATAGTTGCACTAACCGATTGGAGCTCAGTAATAATGCGCTAACCCGTCAACACCAGCAGTTCAGCATTGACAATAGTCCCCTTAACTCAAGCATGATGGCCACCTGCCCAATGATCAACACATCAGTCACCAACCGACGAATGACATCTGAACGTTAACCGCCAACACACTGATCAGCCCGATAACTTCAGTCGAATATTACACAACAAACACATCTCAGTCAGAATGAGGTTCCTAATTGGGCCAGCCTACCGCATGACAATTTTGCCATCGTTGAGTGACGGGTAATTCGTATTGCTACGAACGGTCTACGTCCTAACACAATTCCCAACGTACGCACCAGTAGGCGAGACACAAGTTTGGCGTACCGAATTGGATGTAGTTGTGTTGTAGTTTCGTGTTTTGATCGTGATTTCAACCGCCGCCTTTCTGAATGTAAGTTGAGTGTGTTTATCACGGGTCGGTGTAGATATTCATATAACGAGTTCTATGTACCCTCAGGAGAACGTGTGTGGTTTGTTTTAGTCAACTTCACGAGCAGCCAGTTTACCCTCATCAAGGGCCAGTCGCGTCTGGGCGTCATTGCGTTTGAGTGGGTCGTGCGGCCAGACTGATTTGCGTTCAATTCGACCGCCATGATGGAGGGACGCGTTGGCCAATTGGAAGAGCAGTTTGGTTTGACTCCATACACCGAATGAATGCGGGCGGGATGTTGACAGTCGTGCATTCGAGATTACTGTTCAGTTCATCCGGTGTTGTCGGTGTTACAGGGAATGGGCAGGTGCATGCAAATCTGCGTAGGATGAAATCCGTCCATTTTTTACGAGCACATCTTAATAACTCGCAGTAGAAGTTAAAACTCGGGAATTAGGATATTGTTAACTTATATTAAATGCATGCATATTCTGTCACCTGCGTACTTATGGTTACACTTGTTCACTACCAATGCTCACTAGTTTCCAGTTTTCTCTCTGTGATATAGCACCTTTCACTCGTTAGTTTACTCAGTATTTAGTAGGTAGATTCTGCAACTATAATCACGCATTTGGTACGTTAATTTTGTCATGGTATCATTTGTCTTGAATGTAGGACGGATATTGATTTTTACAAATAAAGTAAAGAGTACTAGCAAAATGGAAGAAATAATTTAGCAGTGTCTAGATTTTTTCCAAGAGAAGTTCTGATAAATTGGCGAACGAATTCTATTTGAAGCCTGTTTGGTGCTCAACGGTTCGAACCCTTGTATACGAGTCAGGCTGGACACAACTATCGTTTCAGATGAAGCAATTAAGATGAATGATGCAATGGAGCACAGACTTTAACCAGAGTGAACACTAAGTGGGCACTAACTGGCCAATTTTTTCTCATCACTAACGAACCTCAAACATTAAAAAGTCAAGTTGATTGCGTCATTCACCCGAAAGACGGAAATTCGACACGGTCAAATGTAGCCGAGAGAATAGCACAATTTTTACAACACTTTTCTGAAGTTTCAACTGATGAACACAGATCAGCTACTTGGTTGGCACCGTACTTTAGCTCTTGGGTTAATCACGTTGAACAAAAACAAGGAACATACACGTTAGTTTAACTGGGTTGACATAGCAACAAAGCGGGAAAATGTACTATGCAACAAATGATACTGGAACACGGAAGATTGAATTTAAATGGAGGAGGCAAAAAGCTTTGGTGGGAGCAACGTTTGCACTCTCGTCGTACACACCTAGATATTTCGAAATGTACATCGAATTCAAAGAATTACAGAACGAATGTTCGCAGACCAACATCGCATCAAAATGGATCTATCATAAATTACTAGCTACACGATGTGTACTTCGTGTGGTTTTCAGTTTCTTGAAAATATTTGATTCTCTGCAGCAAATACTCAGAAAATACTCCCACAGCAAAGCATTAGTTCTTTTGGAAACTGTTATTCTTTAAAGCTGCTGAAAAGATTGGCAACAAAAATGCTAAATTTGTTTATAAACGTCTTCTTACATTTTTGCTTCCGATAGTTCGTTTTCAGCTTGATGCCATCCCCTCCTGTCAAATGACCAATGAAATTGGTGTCTAATGTTATTAGAGAAGTTAAAATCGTTTTCAACTGGGGAACTGGGAACTTGGAATCTGAAATTTTTGAAAGCATATCAAGATCATTTAGATCCAGCGTGGTAGATGTCATACAGGAACCGTTTTACAGCGATCATTCTCCGAGACCTAAACAAATAATTAATCCGTGAAGGTGGTCGTGGTGACAAAGCTCGATGAACTGCTGCAACTTTTGTAGGTATCGATTATAACCTGGTATTTGTACTCGTTACCGTCAACAGCAAAACGGTCACCAAGATTCTGATGCTGTTTCGATCGGTCAAGTAAGGCCGGTAACAGGCGCTACTGAAAGCTGGTCACTTTAGAAATCACCTTTTGACTACGCTGTAGAGTACGTAACAGAAACTGAGTGGCTTTGTGATTGTCACGCCTCCCTCATTTGTTTCCTTCTTGGTGTCCGCTTTCAGCTACGCGTATTTCAGACAGTCACTGACGTCTTCTCCCAGCATCATCTAAAATGTGTAGTTAATAATGGGGATTAGGAAGCTGGTCGAAATTTGCTTATCCCCGCAGCCTATAATATGAAGATGGAGGCAACACAAGAATATTCTTTAAGGCCGTCTGTTGCACCTGAAACTTAGTTGGACACCTACAACTCGTTTTCGTGAAAGACCAGTGTTCGAATCATGATCATATGGCAAAAATTGAAACCGAGTCCTGTTCAGTCGAAAACAATCAGTCAACATCTTACAAGCCCATACTGATTCACTGCGCTGAAGAGGCTTAAATGTTATACAATTTTAGGCTATCGAATATTCCTGAGATAATACGTGTAGAAAACAAGCTTGTTTTCAGTGCTTCATCATCAGACTAAATACAACAAATTTATACGGGTTAGCTTGGGGTAGTAGGTCAATTGTTTGTGGGATGGTAATCATTATTGTAAGGCTAGTCAAAGTCGTGAAATCTACTTATATAACGCCAGTAAATTGGGTTGTAAACGTTCTCGGAAAATCGATACTCCTGCGTAAAAAATCGATCCGGACTATCGATACAAGGCCATGGAAGGTTCAGTGTTTTGACCAGGCGTTTGTGTGAGCATGACAGGGGTGAGTGTAAGCGGATTGTGATGGCTAGTAAACGACCTTTGACCCACTTTGATTACGCTCCGCAGACTCGATAGATAGGCTTGAACCAATCGGCCGGTTGATCAGATGATTTGATTCCACCAATTGCACAGCGACTGCTGATGAGCGAACCTTTATCGATCCTCGAACTGAATACACCGGATGATGCTCCCGCATGTGTCCACATAGTCGCCTTTATTCCTATGGCACAAGCTACATAGGCTGTACAACAAGGTGACTATGTAAACGCATGCGGTCAGCAGTTGAAGCAAAAACGAAGTATTTTACAGCCCAATTGCTATTATAACCGGGCAAAACTACCGCCCCATCACTGTCTTTCCGCCTGTAAACTCTGTACCTTAAATCACTGTGAATAACGTAAAGAATAATAACTGATTCACTATCTAAATTTTTGGATTTGTTTCCAAATTTCCACTTGTGAAATGTCCACCACTTGTTTTGTCGTATAACCACTGGGTTCAATTTATCATCAGTCATTGCTTCCAGGACTTTTCTGTTTTAAAATGCTTTAACCAATCGCACAGAGTTTTATCCGGGTGTAAGGATCACTAACATTCCACAGATAGCTTGATTTCGCTGATCGATATCTTGTTGGTTGTGACCAATTATACTCACCACATCAGTTTTATTAATCCCCCATGATGCGTTACTTTGTTTACTGTAATAAGTACTCCTTTACTTTTTGCATTTTCAGCAATTGCACGGCGTTTCCCCAGTCTAACATACTGTGGATTCATATTGCAACCGGTTGGCTTCAAGGGATCGTTTAGTTAGCCAGATGGCTCATCTGACTTCTCGACTTGGATTACATAGTATTCGTTACATAGTAATCATTCGTTGACTTCGAAACTGTCTTTTACGATTAGAGTCCTTCCGAGGCTTCATCAAAGCCGCCCATGTTGATAAACCTAAGTAGGCTGTGAGACAAAGTATGTATAGCTTGCCAGCCAGAATGAAAGGGATGGCGATTGTGACCAATGGTTACTATTGTAAATTTGCTTATGCCACAAAATGGTCGCTATAGTGATTAGGAAAGTGGTAACTTGGGTATTAGACAATATGACGGGCGCTTTGTAGCGCTGATCTAAGGTGGTCTCTAATGTACGGTGATCGTTTATGGTATGGTTTGGCACATAATAATAATTAGGAAGCCATATGGTAGAACATAGATTAAAACTAGAACAGTAAGGCAAAGTACCTTATCAGCCATAGGACTTAAACAATATTTTCCCCATGGCTTGAAAATGGAAGGGTAAGCTGAAGATTTCATATTTTATATTAGGGCTTGGTTACTTCCTTTCATTATAGGACAGTTTTATGCTAACTTTACATTTTAGCTCCAAGATCAAAACGGGATACAAACCATCCAGTTATGGCCATCAAAGCCCGATAATGTGTTTACTGTTCTGTCAAAAGTTTAGACACAAAGCACGGCTGTGTTACTGGAAAATTCTGTGAATACTTTCTCTACTCAACTGAAAAATACAGAATAAGTGTTGTTCTAATTTATTCAATTGGGTAGATGGGGCGTTCATTGACAAAATCCAAGTTGGGTGCTTCAATGCAGCTTTTCAAGAGGTCTGCAGAGCGCGAGCGCCTCACGAGTTTGAATTTGAGGCACAGAGAGCCGAAGTCTTTAATGCAGATGTTCAGTTTCTCCCCGAATATGGTGTTTTGAAAACAGTTGAGCTTAAATAACAACTGAACATGTACACCGCCAACGTGAACAACAAATCCCGTCAATATTTTCAGCAGGACTTAATTATTCTTATGTTTCAGATGCAATCAGAATAACGAACGATAAGATAGTAGACATCTCCAGTAGCTCAATATACTTCTTTAGTGTTTATGCCACAGTAATGATTCTGATGCACTACCATTACAAGTGGTTATTGATCAGAGTGCATGGAAATTATTCTGTCATGAACTTGTAACGCTCAATTTGATAGAGGGCATGCCCAAAAGGATTTCTGTTGAACTGTTTGAACAGATTACTAGCGTTCGATGTCTACGGACCCGAAAGCCAACGAACATTTTACGTGGGATCAGAAACAACGTAGTTGTGCTTGATCAGCAATGATCAAGCATTAGCCATAAAAATAAAGTCTAAGTGATTAAAAATATCATCAGAAGAAACTTGAATTTGTCGCTCATGTTTCTCAACATTCTAAGAGACAGCAAATTGACACAGTTACAAACTGTCAAAATTTCAATTACCACAAATATGTCGGATTTAAGGGAATTTCGTATTCATAAGATAGAACTCAGTGTTCTACCAATAACTACGTACGGAGCACCATATTAAGTGACATTTATTAGAAACAGAAAATATAATTGTTTTATCAGAACAACGTGAACATATAACATTTCAGTTGGTGTCCAACAGAACCAACGGTACCAAACACAAAAAAGGAAGCATGACCTAAAGTTTAAAAGACAAGTGTACAACAGAACTGCAGAAAATATTGCTCACCTCCGAAAACATGTTAATCCAGCTCAATCATCACCAAATCCATCCACAGTAGGGGTGAATCAAACGTACTACTGTAGCCAACGTTGTCCAATAAAGCACAAGACTTAGTGACCAATTCGACTATTCCCCTGCCACGCGCGCACTTGCGTTCACGAACCGGAATTCCGATCCACAACACACACAAAAAAAACATACCCACACGGTTTGCGCTCGCAAGTCGTGGACACCTCTGCCCGCTTTGTGTGTGGCCGACACCTTCTGTCAGAGGTGGGCCGGCGGGCGGACACTGCTTCCACTGCCAGTCCTCATACGCCGATCCAATCTCGTTGCGCGATCACTCACCCGGTCCCTCGTGGTGTCCGCCATCCGATCACCGTGGTCTACTCGACGTATCTCACAGCCGCAGTGAGGTATTCCGCCGGGATTTAGAATAATCTCACCTCCCGTCTAGTAAACCACCACAATATTTGACCACAGTGCTTGGCTCAACGATGGCACAATCCCGCTCTGCCCGACAAAAACTGCAAGACGAATGAACCGAATGCGTTGAATTGCCATTAGAGTTGGTCCAGAGAGAGCAAACTTGACTCTCAAAAGCCGGTCAACTGTATACAATTACCCATGGGTTCGAATGCATTCTATTACGTGTGTGCTTTGAATGAACTGACCGTTCTGCATGAAAGGCAAGATGCCACAGTCCACATCACCACACCGACGCGTTCACGTCTACAATTCACTTCGACAAAATTGACTGGATTGATAAGTATCCTACATGAAAACGCGGCAATTCATACGTCCAATGCGTGAACAACATGGTTGGGTTTGCATGCGATTAAGGTTTTGCAGTACCTGACCTGCAGTCTACATCCAACCGCAACTGAGTCTTTCTCACGACTACGGGTTCGGTGAATATACCAAAATGTTGTATTCGTTTGTTCATTCGCCGAATCGCGTAGATCCTTGATAGACTAACTGAGCACTGGAAGTCTTTTTTATCTCCGTACAGTATGCTCTAAATATGGTGAAGTAATACTTTGGAGTTCTGGTATGAAGTTGACGAACTGTATGTTACAGGTTTTCTTCAGAGACGCGCAGCACCCCCATAATATC
>QNGE01001777.1:14511-144451 GCA_008508345.1 Paragonimus westermani | reverse complement strand
ACCAATTAACAACACAAACTTATCTCATGGTGAAAATTACTTTGTGCTATGTAGCACTCTTTGAGGAATGGATGGGAATTAAATTTGTTAAACTATACTGAATAACCGTACTGTTTCAGAGATATATTGGTTAAGATATATATGTTAAGATTCCCGTCCATCACTTCGATTTGGTTACGACTCCTATGCTGCATAAAATACACGCTTTTTTGTGAGTAGTATACTGTGTACGCTTGGGAACTAAATGACAGTTCTCAAAAGTAGGAAAATAAGGGACCAGGAATGACTGTTAGAACCGGAAGTGGTAGGAAACTTCCTGAGGTTCAGGTCGATTACAGCACCTGTGACAGCCAGAAAACCGGATCCAAGGGTCGTTTGCCTGTTTTCCGAAGAAACAGTGAAACACCGCTTCACGATATAGTTGTCAGTAAGTACTCCGCGTAATTTCACGCCATCAGTCAGCAGGCTATCACCCCTAACTATCTTGTTCATCACAGATGTCCGATCTACGTTTTGTTTTCTCCTACGAGCGATCAACAAAATAGTCGCTCTCGTACAGACAGAACAGTGGGACGAGCTTGTAATGTTAATTGGAGTACTGCAGTTCAGTCTTCTCCATCAACAGAAGACTACTGTTTCTCTTCTGTCTCTTATGCAGTGGTAACCGGATTTTTTCAAAACACGATAGAAGTGGAAAACGAATACTATTCTACCGGTAAAGTGTTTACAATTTGTTTACAAAATGTTTGCATGTTACAATCTGCCTCAGACCGTCAGGACATGACTATCGAACGCGTCAATTACGGGTGGAAATGTCAATTGATCCTACGCAAACCACGCGGTGAGCGGTGCCGCTGAGAGGTACATATGGAGGGAAAGAGAATTGTCAGGCGCATGTACGGACGTTATCCAACAATCCCTAATTTACCTGAAAACACAACAAATTTTTCAAGGAGTACACGGGATTAAAGTCTACTGTGCATTCTCTGTCATATTTAGGGAGAACGGGAAACAGTCTATCAGTTCTGCTAATGTTTTTGCTGCACATTCCATCAAAGCAATTTGTTCCGCAACAACTACCTTAGACATTCGTATTCTCTAGCTTACCAAACGGTGTCCCTTCATCTAACTTTCTAACCCGTGACTTCCGCTCTCTGAATATTCGATTCGAAAGTTAAACTTGATCACATGTTGATCATAGTTGATCTGAGTGTGTCGACTGATACACTGAATATCATCATTTGCTACTCACATACTGTTCGAGATCGTTGGAAAAACCGACTGAAGTAAATAAGGTGCCACTCATATGCATTGAACAACTGAATCACCAGGTTAGAATATTGCCTGATGCTGTTCCGATCTTCAGAGGTTTTCATATTACAACCATCCTGAATTGCGTTTGAGCGCTGAAATTGTACTGTCGCTTAATATTCAGGTTGATGGAATGGTTGTTATGAGACAGAGTCGTAACTACCGTTCTATGCAACTAGTAAATTGGCTCACATATTTCCGAGACATCACAGTGTATTACTCGTTGTTGCCAGGTGGGCAGCATAGCTTGACACTCAAACGAGACATCGGGTGTGTACGCACTCCTTCTGTTAGACGTGGGTAGTTTTATGCCAGACAGCATTGTCAAATCAGCCCACAGGAAAATGTTTAGCTCGACTAACCCTGGTCGATGGGCGACGGGGGAGTAGTTTTCAGGCAGATCGATTGATCGAATTCTGCTACCGGATTGAGGCAAAAATTACTCTTCCAAATGCGAGATCTTCTGTTTTTTTTCTAATGAATTGGAGTATTTACTACCTACTGTCTTCGATGTTTATGAGACCTGTTGCAGCCTATTTTTAATAAGAGAGAGAGAGTTCTGGGTTGTGAGTACCGTTCGTACTGGTCTTTCCTTTCAGCTGGATGTTCAGTTTATTAAAGTTCAGTCACAATTGTAGGTACTGCTGCCAGCACTATTTTGCTGCCCGGAACCGGCAGGTGAAACTCTAACACTTTAAAAGACAACATTGCCAGGATGCAGTATCCCAAGCGTGAATATCGGTGACAGAAAGGCCACACTCCATTCAATGTTGGAGAGCAAACCGAAACGAGACTATCGCTCAACGGCAGAATATGGTCTTTTTGCAAAGTGAATTTTCCCCCATTAAGGGTCTCATCTCTTCTTGATCTGACAGTCTGTTTAGGATCCCAGCTAACCAATGCTTGATGTCAATATGTGTGCTCGACAGCCGACCATAACTGATCATCCTTTCATCCAAATAATCTCGTCAAATTTTTTATCAGAATTTGGGACGCCAATCGTGTGCGGTATGGTCTCACAATCTCTAATTGTGTTTCGGTCATGAAATTTCTTGAAACTGTTTTGGGTTAAAATCTCATATTGGATAATAGTGGGTTACAACTGTCACTAGAGAACCGTTTCACTGCCTCATAGTTAGTCTCACTTGGTTTAGCTGTTACATGTATGAAGTATTTGGTAGCATGCTTGCGTAAATTCTGGACTGTTTCAAACGCAATAACAGATTACTCTCCTCACTGCTAATCAGGATACGTGTGTTGCTGTCGTTGTCGTTGGTGGTTGTTTAGCCGAGCCACTTGCTAACATCATGAACGTTCCGTTACCGTGCAACTTAACAACGTCAGCGTGAATTCAGCCTCATGCATTGGGACAGTACACCCCCCAGATCATTTAGTGGCCTCCGTACAACGTAGTGGATTGAGTGAGAAGGTGAGTCCAGATTTGAACATTCTGAGTACTAGGCGTTGCCTTCTAGTCCAGCTGGTGATGCATCGGTCACTTACTGGCACGGTGTTCGTGATACCGTTTCCAGTCCGGCCGAAGCACAACCTTCTCACAATCGGTTCTATTCCTACTTACCAAATCTGTCACACTACTTGCCAGTAAAACAGTCGAGTATAGCTGCAACCGACCAGTTCATCAGTGGTATGAGTGTCACCTGATCGATTGTAAATAAAATAGCCGTGTTTTGTTTTCCTCACGCATAGTTGGTGTGAATGGACACATACCACCTCGGATTGTAAATTAACATTAGCCAAATGGAATCAAAATCGCTATGATGTACACGGTCTACACTGCACATTATAGAAACAACACATTTCAGTTCATGACCGGTTCCGTCCCTGTTTTGAACAATTGATTCTCGATTATATCATTCGTTTTGTCACATCTAGGATAGGATTGGTAACTTCAAGATGACTGTGTCCGTGCGGACTAATTCCTAGACCAACTGACCTCAGTCCGAGTGTGTGTAATCTAGAATGTTTCACCAGTCTTTCATGACAGCTCTATCATTTGGACCATTTCGCGGCTAGTTAGATTCACAAAGTCAGGGAACACAGGGCTAGTTGGCATCTGGCATGGACATCAATTTCATTCTGGTTCACTGAAGCTACAATGGAAATTTCACAATTGTCACAAGTCACCTGTTAGTTATGCATGCTGAAATGTGCTTGCTGTAGGTTTTTGATGGACTATGGTTAAGTTTGTTTTCTGCTGTTCAGTCGTCAGTCCTTCTCATCTGTGATCGTTTTTTCTCATCAACGCGCTTACACTTGCTGCCGTTCTCAATTCGGTTCATTTTAGCCACTGTATTGTCTGTCAACTGTTCATTCGGAACCGTTCAACACAGAATCAGATGCGCGTAAGCACGGTCAGTTTCGTTCAAACTGTAATCTGTGGGGTTGTTAGATGGAAACAACTGTATCGGTGACATCTGGTTGTCGTGCACATCTTTAAGCACTGGCTGTTGTTTGAATTTCAGCTCGTGGTCATGGAACACTGGAGCTGCCAGACCGATCATTGATATAGGGCAACCATCAGACAACAGTCATCCGATTTGAAAAGACAGTCTATGCCACCTTCGCTTCATCTGGGATGGAACAGTGGTTACCAACACTGATAAACTGCAGATAGTATGAAACTGCTGTTTACAATCGCTGGCATAAATCTCAGCTGAACAATCACCGCACCTACTCTTGCAGTGTAATTTTCTCAGTTTGTAATGATTGTGAAATGATATCCACGAGTATGTAGTGCGTTCGTCAATCTTCTTCAGACCTGGCTCCGCAGTCAATCATCTATAGATCCGAGGAGGGGTTTACAGTGCAGTTGCACGCTCAGTTTCTCTACATATTTTAAGGACATGGACATGTCATGTAGAATGTGCAGCCAGACTCTCGATATTCGACCACCGTTGGCTCCAACAATCATCCAGTATGGAATGGGCTGATTCTGTGAACAACACGACAGCCCGTTGGTGGATATTTTGGGAATGATCAAATTTACGACCAATAACCGGGATAGTGAAAATGTACAGTCCTCACTGGCCCAGTCACATACTCCACATATTGACGGAACGGCTGTTGCACTGTCTAGCGTTTTGTTTGGTTTCTAATAGGTGGAAGAAACTGAGAAATGATCAGACGATGACGAGGTCACTGCTTGTGAAGGCCTTGTCCGTTCCACTTAGCAAGGTTGATAAGCGCCGTCAATCCGACTGAGAAGTTCAGTATCATCCATACCGCCGGCAGTCTGGACACGTTTGTACTTATCCATCAATCTACCTCTCCGTGCGACATTATCAGGAACAACGATGATCAGAGCCACACCACCCAACGGTACAGCGGACAGCAAAAAACCAAACGTCATAATTCGAGTTATAGCCAAGTGTCACAATATTAGACCGAGTCTACACACTTCTCTCCTACTTTCTTAAAACAAGATTTTGGGAGTGAGTTTATCACTCAGTCTTAAGTTTGGACGTTCAGAAGATTTTCAAATCTCACGGAGGTATGTTTAGATGATCCATTCAAAGTAATCCAAAATCACCGCCCATTCTGTTTTCTCGATCCCTTATAGTGAGGATGGAAATTGGAGTGTGTCCTAGCGATCAATTAGTTATTTGTAGACGACTAACTAGCAAGGAACCGTAGAGAGAACTAGTTTGACATTGATGAGGCTCATATAACTTCCTTACAGTTGTGATTTGTTTTCATTATACTTAGGAAACAATTCTGATAAATAGATGAAACAGTGTTCGATGTGTACAGCGTGGCACTGAGCGCCTTCTCGAAAGAATGACAACAGTTTGAAGAGCATATGTAGACGTGCTAGATAATCACGGTTTGAGAGCCTTCGCACCTCGAACACAAAAACAAGGTTCGGAGATCTGTCATTTTCCCTACAGTGCTTCAAGAGTAGTCGAGAATTTGGATGGTCGCATTTTGTTTAGTTGACATTAGTGATACCGGTAGTCGGTGATATGTGAATCCAGACTCTCAGTCCTCCTACTCTGTTCCACGTCAACTTCGTAACGGTGTGTACTCGACCTTCTCAATGCCTTCAGAATTGTTCATTTTCCAGTTTCGTATCGATTGACTGGCTTCATTCATATGCTGAAATGTGAACAGTTTGGAGGACTAGGGCGAAGTCACGGATATTACCCTGTCTTTCGCTCGATAAGTTAGAGAGCGAAACGAATAACACCTCTGTCTACCGAAGTAGTCACTGGTAGTTATGGCATCAAGGCAACATCTGGACATTTCCGAATGCACTAAACAAATAGACGAACCGTTTTTGGATGGATTGCTTAATCCTAGATATTTATGATCACTTTCAGAAGAGAAACTAATTGTAATCAACCTGTTCAATAATGGTCTTCGCTCGACCGTCTTATCCGGCGCTTACTTCTCTTCGTCCGCAATCTCTAATTTGCCCAGCATCTTCGACATAGATCCAGCGTATGGTCTATTGCTTTAGTGTTGCTTGGGAAATCGTCCGGAAATCGGCAATCCAATGCCTCAATGTATCCGCCTGAAACATGCCAACTAACTTTCAACCTCAGTTTCATTCTTGTTACGTTGTGCTCATGCGGCCGACGTTGACTCATGCAGTCCACCACAGTCAGGACCGTTTGTGGCTGGCGTGCATGTGTGTTGTGAGCTAAGAACATGGAAGTCACAAGGCATATTTATTATTCGGGAAACCAATCCACGGCTTGTGCGTTTCAACAGGACGAGAAACAAGAACACTCATCTGCGTGCGACACTCGTCTCAAAACATCACGGCCGTCACGGACGCCAATATTAACTTCTTTCATGGAGTAAGAATCATTTCGTGCGATGCCGCACTCCAGTGTTCCTTCTTGTATTTTCCCCGCGGCCATTTCCATGTCAAAATCCATGCTCTTACCATACTAGTGGATAGTACTGGTGTGATTAGTATAGTGCGATCGCTCGTCCTAACTACAGTGGTAGTGTGTGTCTCATGTTACAGACTGTTCTGAATCGACCCATCAGGCCAAGTGACAGAGAGGTCTGACTCGACAGTAAACGTTGCCTGTCGAAAAGTGCACCCTCACGAACAAGGTGACTTGATCGACACTACTATCTTTCTGGAAAGCCGTGAAAAGCGGCAATGTGAGGCAACTGGTAGATTCCGATGAGGAACAGCTCTGGCCACAGTATACATTAAGCAAACCTTGAACAAAACATTTATTGTAAACGGTGCCCAGAATACTCGGTGTGTATATTTGAACTGTTTGCAGAAGCATGTGTAGCCGTTAGTCGGAGTGATAGTTGACTTGTTCCACGAAAACCACCGAAATCCATCAGGTCAGTCAGTTTATCTTATCAAACCAAAGTCTCAGAGCCTCGCCAGCCAGTTAACCGTGTGACACTGTTTCAGCTGTGTTGCTACGTGTGACCCACTAATCGGACGCACCCAAGTACGCTCAGACTACAATCTTGGGTCAAAGTGCAGTGCATGCACAATGTTGACGGAGAGAAGTGCAATGATTTAGCTGAGCGTGCTAGCTGTGTTTGGTTGCTCCGTCACACATGCATTGGTGAAGATGTGATGAAGTCATTCATGGCATGGAATTGTCACACTGTTTCGGTTTATCAATCAAAGAGACTGTGTTCGTGTTAGTATCTTCTGTTTCCAATGTTTTCGGGGAAGCGTAACGTTTTGTCATTGGAAGGACAGGTAGCATTGTACTCTTAGAATAGAAGGTGTATTACGTTTGAGTATTCAAAGGACCAGTAGGCCGGAGACGGTCAAATATCTGGTACAGATCGCATAGAAGAATGTTGCTAACGTGACACACATTCCATGGGTTATTAATCGTCGCTGATTATTGAGTTATCCTTTAAATGTCGTTTCAACCTGGGCGTTCAACACTACCTGATTGGGGGATTGAAAGAAAGCACCCAACTGTTTGATGGGCTGTTGGTTGAGGGCGGTTAACGTGAGCGATTTAAGGAGGTTCATGGACCAAATTGGGGTAGTTCTTTTTTACGCCTGTGCAGTTGAATCCCCTAGTTTCTACTTCGTTTACAAAACGTCCTATTTTGGAGCTACATCTTTTGCTGTCACCTTGTGTGTGGTCTCAATTTTACGGGATGAATAATGGGGAACATTCGGTCATGAGTTGATGATGTCAAAATAGTTGGTTCGCTTCGTCTTGCTTCGTCCACTGGCAGCTTTGTGCGGCACTGAATTTCTACGTCGTGTTCATCAGGTTTTGATTCTTCCTAGCAACTTGCTCACAAGTTTAAAACTGGAATGGCATTTTTGAATGGAATTCGGGATAGCTTATCTTCTGCTGAATGTTGCAGAGAGCTCAGCTTCTTCTGCGTCACTTATTCAATAGGCGTATATATCGGTGACTCAACTTTCTACCAAAGTTGGTACGAAGAATGGATTCACAAGGATACGTCCAGCGTGGTTTCATTTGGCAACAAATCTAGGGGTAATTCTGATCTTGTTGCTACCACTATGGGGGTTCGGTCAGCTATACCACAAACAGTAGCGGTTTGGGGATATCTTCTCCAGGGCTATGTTACGGTAGATGAAAGGAGGTTGTGACGATTCTCTTGAATGAGCTGATGACGAAGTATAAATTTGGTATTTGATTTGCAATGTATAAAAATGTAACACCACACAGTATCCGGAAGAGAAGAGGGTAAATTCATGAACACACGGGTCTTGCACAATGTATAGTGCTAGCTAAGCACACGAATATTCGTGGATCTTGTTGTCCATAGTCGACGAAGACCATACATATTTCAGAATATCCGCCTTGTGAAATTCTGTCATAACTGCGAACTCTCTGTCTTAATTTAATCTTATCTTCTTATCTTCTTATCTTTTATTCACTACTCTTTATCCGGTTGAAGTTATCTAGTGGTAATCACTTGTAATCGCTTGGTTGCGGAAAATAGAATTCCAGTTTTATGGAATTTATTTCTGATCAGTTTGACAGGTTTTTCCTTCTAAGTTCCACCTCTGTTTTGAGAAATGATGTATTTTTCTTTGTGCTTAGTTGCCATTCTATTAGTTAGTATTTCGAAACGGCCTCAGATCAAGACACTTGTCTCTAGTCAATTAATTATATGAATCAGTAGGTCTACAGACTTTGACATAGAGTCGACTGTGGTATGGTGCTATATTGGATGGTATTTCCAGTGGTCCATTTGAGCCAGCACGAACTTTACCAGCTGGTGGATGACATCTTCTGCCTTCCGCAGACAACGCAGTCAGGGTTTTCAGAATTTCTGACCACGTCGTTGTTTGGTATTTGTCCAATGTGCTCAGTGATTAGTGCTCGATTTGGCCAACCCACAGTTTGTACAGAGTTCGGGACGTAGCTATTGCGAATTTTAGTGACGTGACAAGCGGCTTTGTTCACATAAGCGCTGGCTAATGTTCCTATTGTCTGCCTGATTAGCTGACTTTATATGGATTGTCTGGCAGACAGAACGGTGGCTAGACAAAATACTTTTCAACTAGTTATCACAAACAACACAAGTTTCTGGGTCATACAGTTAAGTGGACGATACACACGAACGGTCCACTATTTCTTCTGATGAAATTGCGGCTTCCTTCCTGTGCGATACACGATTTCAACGAAATTCCAAATCAATAAGGTATAATCTAAGTGGGTGGAGTGGTCCAAGATTAAAAAAACGTGTGCGTATTAATGCGGACTCAAGAGTGAGAAGTTATGGAGTGGCAAGTGAACGCCTGATTGTCAGAAATTCGTTCAAAAACCAAGAGTCCTAGAGAGTTTAAAACTTGTTTAGCGTTCTTTTTGGGTCCGTGGTGCTATTCGCTAGTCGAGCCTTGTAACAGACGTACCACCTGCAATTGCATGAAGAATTTAACTGGTATTCAATTTTCTGTTATTTTCGAATAGAAATATACTAATGTGAACTGCCGCAGCACTAATAAACTCGAAGATTAGTAACAAATGTTTGGTGTGACAATATAGTGAACATCCCCTTGAGCCTGTGAGACAACTGTCATTTTAATCGAATCGCACTGGTTTGAGCGTCTGTTTAGATTTCCAGTTTTTGAACCAGCGCAACCTTAGTCTGCAATAGTTAGTGAAGTCACGATCAGTGACTCAAATCTATCTGTCAACGGTACTGACAGATGCAGTCTTCCAAATGGTGCCCGAATGTTCGATGGATGAGTATGAAGGCTTCGAAAGTGGAAGGTGAGTGTGGTTTTGATTGAGCTTGGTAGTTAATACCAAATGTTTATGCAGCCAGACAGATTGCTTCACACAACCTCCTATGTCTTGTATTCTATCATTGGGAATCGATAAATCTGCCGCACTGCTTACCGCAATCGAATACATTCCAGGCCGAAGCATAATGTATAATTGTGCCCAACTTGTCTCTTCATCTGAACCGATTTCATTCCGAATGAGCTCAAGCTAAGCGGTCATAGTTGCGTTACAGTTGCGACTACTGTCGTCGGTTCCACTTGAGAGATTGTGATGGGCATGAACACCGACGGCTGTAAATCAAGTATGAATCATCCATACACGACAGGGCTGGGGAACGAAACACGTTTGCGAGCGACTAAAGTTCACTTTGATGACCAAGACTCTGTTAGTTCGAACTTAAACGGGCCAGGTGATAAAACATCGCAAGGGAAATATTAATTGTGCAGCGCCGAAAGTCAAAGTTTACGAAATTGGATGAATAACGCAAATCGAAACTTTAACGCAGAGTGTATACAACCAAGAGAATGGAATGATAAAAAGGACAACTGAACCTGACAAAAAGTACATGACAATAAAGTATGGAGCCAATCACATTTCATGGGGTTTTTGGTGGGACAGATTAATCCTAACGAACCCGTTTGGCGAACTATACTTACCAGTAGGGTGTATTCATTGTCAGGGTCACAACGGCCAGACGTCAACTCAATTTGTTCAGACTACGGCTGGAAATTCACCGCTCGGCGTACATGAGGCACTTTGTTGACACTGGACCAGAGTTGTTAGAAACTGATTGTTGACAAATGTTAAAATAATTGACAGGCAGCTCAGTTCTGGGGACCAACGTGCATCAATGAATCCATATGAGCAGATCTCTTAGCGGTGCGTATGCTATCGTGATTAATTTTGCTTTGACCAGTAGCTAATGAAAAGCTGCGTCTCCACACGAAAGTAGGTTGTGAATTCGTGGAAGATTAAGTTGATCGTACAGGTTTTCTCTGTTGATTGAGTCGTGTTTTGTTATGTTCAAGTTTTGTCTTCCCTTTTGTGCTTTGTGTCTCAATGTTATGAATTCTTGTGTCAAAAACCCCAAGCAGTGGATGACATTCTTGAATTTTATAGCCTCGTTGTCAATCCCTGTCATCCTGTTCCATTTCACCATGCCCCCTTCTGCCAGTTTATAACCACGACGTGTTGAATTCATAATAGCGAACCAATACGTTTTCAGAGTGACGTAGACAGTTCATTTCAAGAAGAAGGCACCTGACGTGAACCATCGCGTTCTTCAAACATTTCTGAATAGCTTTGCCACAACTGAACTGAATGTTTCCTACGACCAATAAAAACAGAGTGTAATTTGCCCGAAAGTTTGTTTATCTGAACTTCCGTGCGGCCCGATTATTGGTCACTGAAGAAACCCATACCACACGAATGTTTTGGGCTACAAGGGTGAATTTGAGGTTAAATTGATGATTTTTTTTCAGATTACGATTGCGGGCAGGGTAATTCCATGAAAACATAAAACAGATCAATCCGGCTACATAATTTCCAAGAAAGCTATGACTGGCAAACGTTTCCGGGACAAAAGTCCACCACTGCAAACAGTTCTTCATTCCAAGTTCACACTTTTCGAGAATAGAGAGAATAAAGGTCATCCTCTTTGGATTTCCATAACTCAGACCTGGTTAAACCTGAGTTTTTCCTCCATCAGTGCCATCTGACCACTTAGATTATCTCTTGCCAAACGTTTGATAGTCTATTCTAGTTCCAGTTTGGTGGGTTAGTTAAACATTTTGTCCCCCGAACCCACTATCTCCCAGGCGACTACAAAGAAACCATTTTTCCGTAGGCGTGTCATATTCCCATGCCTATTTGTCCGTCATTATGGCTTAATTTGGACTTATAACAGAAAACAGTGTAACAAAAATCAGGAGCTTAAGTCAGTCCACTGAGATAGCTATAGTAAGCTCACGGTTGTGGAGACTAATCATGAAGTTCAGTCTGCTAATCCTGGCTGAATTTTGTTTCACAGTGCTTTCAAGTTTTGTGAATGCGTATTTGATCACAAAAGTGTTGCATTTCTTTTGCGCTGTGGCGCATGTGTTTTTCCTGTTCTGAAGCAACTTCTGTTGGGAGGACTAAACATGGTTTGTCTTTCAGTAATTTCCGACCATTTGTGTTTACTTTCTTTCTTTCACGTCCAATCACAAGACTGTTTCGTGGAATGTCGCGTTGGAATGAAAATAACCTAATTTGACGTGATTTATTCGGAGAAGATTCGCCGGTTATCGTTTCCGCGAATATTACCTGAACGGAATAAACCGCATTTAGTTTTCACAGAAGTGGTAACTGGAAATATGAAGTTCATTTGTTCCACAGGTGTAACCTGAAGTAAACCGTGAGTTTTGTCTCACTTTCACAATGTGTCAGTTGAATTACACTGTCCATTAGCATAAAAACGTTAAATTTGAGTGGACTCCATTAGTAGATGGCCAGCAAACCATACAAGTATTAAAATATACAAGCCTACAGACGTGTTAGACTATGTTGTCGCTCATTTTCTTGCGGATCCATCGGTTCAGATAGCAGCATTTGCTCACTCGTGTCTCCCGCATCAAACCGTGCCCCCCCCCCCTCATCGTGGTAACTCGTTTGCTCCACCTGATTCTGAGGCTAATTTTGGTGGCGATTTTTGAGTTTGTCAATAGCGATCGATCCAGGTGTTCTGGTGCAACTGTCTGCCCACGATGCACAATAGTCACGCCTGCCCGTGTTAACACAAGCGAAGCCGAGCACCGCTGATTTTAAGCTTAACCAACGTACGCACTCTACCAGTCCGGCCGTGTTGACAACTCATCACCTAACCGGTTTTAACACTAAGCTAAAGGTGGATGGGTAAGCAATTCTATTAGCTCAAAGTGGGGGGCAGTATTGAGTTGAGGAGGGAACTATGGGGGTTTGTTCCCACCTTTTCAATCAGTAAATATTTTATAGCCATAGACACAAACAACTCTGTTTTTGTGAGACATATGTTGAAGGTGAATATTTCACCGTGTGTTCTGTGATTTTGCAGATGAAATCAGTTTTTGGTTTTGTCGAACTAATATTGCAAATTTCGGTTGTCAAGCTAGTTTTCGTTCAGTAAAGCTCGCGGTGTATTTCCGTTCCTCTTCCGTTCCCTACTTCAGTGTAACAGCTTTTCATAGTTGCGCGGAAGAATGTTTTAAAAGAGACGTTTCTTTTCCTAATTATATAGCACAATCGTGGTTAAAGGTTGCGGCCGCTAGTCAAAAAAATGCCAAGCCCATAAATATGAAAACAATCTCAGAACCGAACGTTGATTTCTCCCCGGATGTTTCACAGTATCACCAATTACTACTTCACATTTGCCCAGAAACGATACACGGTGTTTTGAATGTTACGCATTAAGTGAACGTTTTGGACCTATCACCACCAATCTCCACTTTGTGTCATCCATTTTACGTAAAATTCACTCACGATTTCCTTCTACTCTTATAAACACTTTTGCATATCTACTCAGCACTCTACGCTTCGAAGGGACTGATATACAAGGTACAAGGTTTACGACAACTAGTGACTATCAGTGATATGAACCGTTGAATAATTTCTTGTCCTGTCCACTTGAATCACATTTATGCCAGCTGAGGAAGCTGATGAAGTAAAAACCAAACACACTGTCTTAGATCGATGATAGGTTGCACGAGAATGGGAATAGCAGTTTTCCGTGTGAATGAGTAGGGCTGACACTTTAGATTGCACACGTATAGCATTCAACCAAAAAGCGTTCGTTCTGTCAAATACCTTGTTCACTAATGCAATATCGAAGTGTTGTGATTGTCAGTAGAAAGTCTGCTACCATTGTTGATAATCACGAAGTGGCAGGCGGTCTGCCACAAGCATCCTCTCAAACATATGTGAATGGACAGGATTTATTTGACCGCTCCATTCGGTCTCCACACGTGTACGTCTACGAAGTTCTTCATCCTAGCCATTCCACGTTTCAAGGCCCTGCACGGAATATATTATGTAGATGTAGTTAAATACCGCTGACAGACTGCAACTTTCTAATCATTCCTGTTCTGTATACCTTCACTGTAAATGTGCAATCTTTTATCGTTCGGTCTCAAAATTTCTTTGAATCTATTAGTTCGTTTTCAGCTGTTTTCCGTTGGTTGCATGTTCAACATGAATTAATATGAAATTGTATCACGGTGCTGGCTGCGCGGAGTGAACGCTGTATGTTCGTCATCACTTATGTGAATGACATACGCACTCTAAAGTAAATGAACGAACACTGCTTCATGGGATTGTTTCTCGTAGTCGTAAGTTGCAGTATTTACATAACACCTCGCAGTTACATCATTAAGTAGAATGTGACCCGCATTATCACGGCTAACTGGGTTTCCGGTTACCTACCAGCTGAAACGATTCGGGTTGCTCCCTAGGGTTCATTAAACGGAAGTCCAATAGTGGAGAATATTCCCCCGAAGTCTCTCTGTAATGTTCCCAGAGCTACTTAACCTTATTCCGAAGCTGTCCGTAACGTGAACGGCTAATAGCAACAAGTGGCACTGTAAGATTACCGACGAAGGGGAGACAAGAACACATGTAGTTTCCCCCAACATCAACAGTTGATTAGCTCAGTACGAGACAATGCATTTGTGATACATTGTTACTGGGGATGATCAAATTATCTGAACTGTTGACCAAACAGTCATGCAGATTTGTGTTACTGTGTTACTTTCAAAATAAATGAAAAATCGCACACTTGTTCATGCTCGTCACCTGGCAGACTGTAGGCTGTCGAAGCCATCCTTAACTGAAGCACATCAGAGCGCCTCAACTTCCACCTCCATCTTAACCGATTCTAGCACGAAGCTTGTCCTTCCACTCTGTTCCATGGAACAGTGGAAGCAACTGAAGGACACTGTCAGGAAGGAACCCTCATTTGAGTTGAAGATGGCAGACTTTCATTAGCATTGGCTTGCGCGACATGTGATGTACCGTTAGAATGCACAGCTTGCATTCTGCAAAGAACGAAGCTTCAAAGACGACGTTTCTATAGCTTCAATCACTAGTAGATGGAAACTGTACTTTTCTAATAGAAAAGAATTATTCTTATTCCGATCCTCCATTTTATTTAAACGGCCGAAAATCAAATACACTGCTGTTAAGTTCTAAAATTTTTAGATGCAATGTCTACTGAGCATTTAAAAAAATGCCATAAAGAACTGACCTTTTCTGTCAAGCAGTGGTTGTATGGTGCACCGGATCGAGCCGGTACGCAGAAACGGTCAACGCAGGCAAAACCACCAAGAATGACAGCAAATACATGTTAATTTTTCATAACTTACTTAACCCCTATTTCGATGGACTCGACAGCGACAAGGAAAACCTTTCTGACATGTACTGTAACGCATGTCGCGCTAAGTTATCCGATTTTTCGTCGGATATTCCGTAAATTAGTGTGATTTGAATTTTATTGACTGTACGTCTTCAATTTGTTCTTTCACTAATCAGGAGTGTTGACTGAATCTATCCTTCTTAGTATTACCTGTTACAAATGAGATATACAGCAGTCCTACACATGCCCACTAAGAAATGAGTGTAATCAGTTCACGCTGATTGGTGATTCACTTGGATCTTTCTACGTTGCCCTGAGTGATGTTCTGTGCAACTGACGTTCACTAGTCGTTTGTGTAGTAGATGCTGCTCAGTAAGACTTCCAAACGTTTCGGAAAACAGTCACACGGGAACGGGGTTCATGATTTCTTTGCACACTTCAAGTTACTCAAATTTTTATCGTCAGTAATGTGTAATAAATTCGCTTCTTCTTATGCGATTGTGATCGCTTTGATATATATATTCAGTCGCGTAAACTTTTCCTTGTACGCCAAGATGAATCGTTCTCACCGCTGACAACCATCTACTTCGTGGGACCCGTGCGGTTCACAGATGTATTAACGAAATCATTGTCCCTAATTGAGTGGGAACTTCAGTGTTTACACATGAGATCTAAAATGAAGTGGAAATTCTAGGTAGTACGGTTTCAAATCTTTTACAGGATAAGTGAGGAATTGTGGGTCGCAGCGCACCGCAATGTTGTAACCATATGAAAAATATCTACTTCTAAAGATCTGATCTGATGAGGACTGCGTCCCCGTTTGGGTACATTTCCGCACCTGATCCAACGTGAGTCATACTACGTCCCCAGGAGTCTCCATTAGATCCCGATGAATTCGAATGCATTCATAGAGACCGCGTACGAGCGTGCTGTTGGAGAATTTGTCTATCGGGTGATAGAAAGCGGATAGTCAGAAATGTCTCCACATGATACGGACTCACTAGCAGATGGAGTTAATCTCGCGGACTTTGATCACTCAGACCATGACGCAAAGCGAGCACAATGTAAGTCCGTTCACACGGCTACTTAGTTCCGTAACTTGTTCTCAGACAAGCTATGAGTCCAGCTTTTCGCACACTGGCAGAGTTTAAAACTTGAACAACTTGACAAGGACTGCCTTGAAGCGCTTTAATTGCGAGGGGAAGCGTCGTATACAGAATAATTTGCGTGTGCCCCAAAAACACTTTGTTTGAGGACAGACATCTAACTTCGCAACCGGTAGTTTCCAAGTTATAACCCACAAGTGACTCCACGTGGTCCAGTTGACTAGCCCTGATTAAGTCGTAAAACATATCTGGAATATGGTGTATTAGCTCAGAGGTGCGGCTATGATGTGGGCTTGGATTGTAGGAAGGAGACATTGTGAAAACTTGAGGACATTTTTAGATCACGAAACCTCCTTATATGTCAGATTAATGTTAGGGTAAAGTTGCCTTAAGGATTTGCGAGAAGTTATCGCTACAGAATGAAATGTCAGACGGCGTATTGTCAGTAGGTCAAATGCAACACTGACTAAGTGGTTGCTAGTACAGGAGTAGACAAGTGAGCGGTTTGAGAGATAAGATTGGGATAGTCGTCAGGATTATTCACAGCATACACGAAAAGCCACTGTCACATAATCATGAGGACACTCATGGAAGGCCTACACAATAATGCGACTGGAACGTTTTATCTGTGAATAGGACTGTTTTTTTAACTCTAGCTGAGAGGTGCGTATGCATCACAGGTATCTGTTTGAATTTGTGAGCCAAGGTAAAATTATACAAAAGTCTTGTACGGATTCTATCAACTTGCATAACCCGATTCGAACTATGTGATTGACAGCTGCTTGTCGTCGACAAAACTTTTTAAGGGTTGCAACCTCATATACTAAACATAAGTGATTAAGAATGGAATTTCGTACTTTCCATTACCAACAGAGTTACAAAGCAAAGTTATCTGAAGAATTACATTTCATCAGAAACAGTTCAATGCTTACGTATCCAGCTGCCTGATAAAAAACGCCGCAATAATTAGAATATCAAACTTTAGAAACAGTGGGAATGAACTGTCTGAGGCAAAACTTTTGCACACCGTATCTGTGTTCCATAGTACAGTAATTGGCGCGTACTAATAAATTCTGGGTAAATGTATTTTAAATGGATTCCATCTGCATGCAAAGAATGTTGAAATAAGGAAAATAAAAGGGGAAGGGAGAGAAAAGGAGAGGCCGCAGTCCCGTGTATCTCCTCACAACACGTACATCATCTTGCAGGTTGATCGATAGGGTGCGTCCATGGATGTGGTCCATTCACAGCCAACTGAAATTCGATGAGATCATTTATGAACAGGTTCAGGCAAACTAGAACAACGCGTGGCCCTAAGTGAGCCAACTGTAGATTATTAAAATTACCGAAGATCAGCAAAAGCGAAACCAATCTTTATGAGCTTTTCAGCAACGAACCTTACATATCGTGTGACATACTGAACTACATTTGAACTGCATACTAGTAAGCCGTTTAAACTTGAACAGAGTCTTTTTCGGTGTTAAAAAACAATACAGCATCTGTTTCCATTTTTCAATAACGTTGGATTCTTGCTGTAGAATGTTCACATACAACGCTGTCGCACTTTGCACTAAACCAGTGCGCACAACCTGATAGTCAGTAGTACTAATTTCTCTCACCTCTTCCCTTAGAAAGGGCCATTTTGATCGCAAGGTCTTCTTCACGAGGTGTCGTTTTGAGAATTTATCTTTATTGCTGAGCCAAGCCCTTTTGACCTTTGTCAAGACAACTTACCATGTAGCTGAAAAACAATCGCCCGTCTGCAAAACGTCTGAAATTCAAAATCGGTCCACAGTCGTCATGGCAACGGCGGGCGGCCTGCGCTGTCAGTTGTAGACGAACATTGCGTTGAGTGGGAAACGGACGTAATCTGATGCGATTGCAAAAACTCCGAGATTCTCTTGATTCACGGTAGATAAATATTCTAGAAGCTCTTCCGCTTCCTTGAATAGGATTATAACCCGGCAAACCCACCATGGTCGTAACTGCCCGCAGTTAACCTGGAGTGTCAGGAGTCTCACATGTTGGTTGGTAGCAAGCAGCCATCGTACTGTGGCTAGTGAAACATTAAGTTCCTCAGTGGGAACAAGACGACGACACTTCCACATGATATTCAAACTTTCAAGTAGTATAACTGGTAATCACGATCGCATGGAGAAAACGTTTATAATGCGAGTATTAAATGTAAACTGGGTCGACGTCTACTGTCAATTTATGCTAGAAATATTCTAAACCAACAAGCCCGGTTTAGTGGCTGGACCACGTCAGCTCCGCTCATGTAACGGAGTCAGGAAAATAAAAACCGGTATATCAGTTAGTAAAGTGAAATCCAAAACCGTAAACAGCAGAATCAATCAGGAGCAGCTGGCTAAACCATGAATTAATCCGATTGACATTTCATACTTTGTTAGGTACCACAAAGTTTTAGTCAACAACTTTTCCTTACTAAGCGGATCAAATACAGGATCAATTACAGGTAGTGGAGATTAAGATGGGAAATATTTAAAGGTGGTTTTACATCATCGTCATCTTCCAAATCGAAGACAGAAGCACATCAGCTGTTCAGGCCAGTACGAAGCTACTATAGAACCCCAAGGAAAAAGGAGTAAAGAAAAATCTAGCCGAAAAATAAAGAAAGAGGAGAGATTGGACCTAACCACTATTATGTCCAGGTTCAAGATCAAAATGCTTGCAACCACGTAACAGGTTTTCATGTGGGGTTTCATAAAGTAAGTAAAACAATGCTTGTCCTTAATATTTCAGTGTGCAGCAGACCACTTGATTTTCAAACGCCGGTGAATCATAGAGGATGCACCGATCATTTGACATCACTACCGATCATTGGTAAGGTAATCTAAAGAGCAAGAGGTCAGAGTAAGAAACAGTCCAAACATACACAACGTTGTGATCGGATTAGACCAATATCAACGTTTAATGGCTGCTTTAAAAGTTAACGAGTATGAAGTAGGGCCGCTATTAACAGTTTCCACACACCTATTTCAAACTCTCGATTGGCCAAAAAATACAGAAGGCTGTTAGGAAAAAAAATTGATTTAATTTGCAATGTTTTTCACGCCAAAAACCAGATATAATTGTTTCAAAAACTAAAGCGTCTAGGTCAGTAATTGCAATATGATAGACTAGACGGAGTTGTTTCTGCGATGCGCTAACCACCTTCAGCTTCAATTACTATACCAATCAACTTCTATACAACCAATAACGGCATACTTGCTCACCTGTATGTCTCTGTACTCCTTTAAAATCCGCTGTGGTACACTGTCAGGGTCATCACTGTCAGGTATTGCGTACCGTTTGTTTTTGTAACACAGCTCAGCCACTGGTGAAATGACACAGGCAGTTCCAGTGCCAAATATGTGTAGAAGCCTCTTTTCTTCCACTGCTTTCAAAACCTGGAGCATGGTTATATTCTTTTCCACCACTCTGAACTCATTCTGTGGTTAAAGTGGGATAGTACACATCTGATTAGGAATGAAACAGAATGCAACTTTTTCCATCTGGTTTACCGTACACAGGTGGCAAAAGTGAGGTTACAGGACGGTCAAAACACGAGTTGAAAGCGGAAAGTTTTATGACTTTTCTGTTGAAAGTGACCTACCATGCAATGGATTTGTTGGTATTGAAAACATCAGTTGTTGAATGAAAAACACATGATGATATGTACAAAGCAGAATAGACCAAAATAGAGACAAAAATGGAGTGGAGGATCACTGTAGTACGGTCAGTACCATGAATACGATGAAGCATTACTAAAATTATGGTGAAAAAGCGGGAAACAATGGATGAGATGTAGTGAGAAACGGCACTTCACAAACTATGTTCGGACTGTTAATGGCTGCTTTGCACTTTCGGCATGTAATGTACGAAAAAATCATATGAGAGTAAGACAGCTTGTTTGTGACTTCCATCGTCTGCAAGGAAGCTACAAGAGGTATATATCACTAACTAGTATAGAGTCTTATGTTACACATAAACCCTGGAGTTTTACAGTTGTTGTGGGCCATGTTGCATGAACTCTATGCCGAAAACCTGTAGTCAAACGTTTTGCAGATACGCTAGCAGATGTCTAGATCTTACAGTAAAACTGAAGAAGTCACTCATGCAAAGCATAAAAACTGTAGCATGTTGAGAAGAACAGTAATATTGGCAGTTCATACTGCTTGGCCACAAGACTTGAAAGTTAAGATTGCTACATTTTCCGAACAGCATCAGTGGTCACCACCCTCCAGACCATACCCAAACCTGCAAAACGCCTCGAAAACATTTGTCCGTCAGATTTCTGATGAACAGTCGAGTGTGGGCTGGTTTAAATTGCACACCACTGGTAGGCGATCGCAATTTTCGTGTTCTGGTGAGAGCGTCGACCGAACGCATGTGTACAGAGGCAGCGGGTTCGAGATTTTCTCTCTTATTACTCTCAGCAATGGTGTAGTGAAGATGAATGTTCGAAACACACTACTTGTGAGTAGTTGAATGGAGTTAAGTATTAAGGTATCAAATTAGTGGGGTGAAAGTGAGAAGCAATCTGGTGCGAAATGCGGCTTACGACATACAAAGTTGTAACTGATGTGTTTTAAAGTGAGATTATAATGGTCTGCAAGTGAATGGTTTCTTAGTTGTTTGTTCAAACACATGTCGCTAGTTTCAGTTCACTAAACACAACTGTCTTCACGCCACCCCCATTTTGCTGCTACAACTTCAATCCACGACCGAAGTTTGCACTCCAGTCCATATTCACACAAGGTAACCATGTTGGTCACTGCGGCATTGAATTAACAGTAAGCAGAACAGAATTAATCCGTTTTAACGCTCAACCACGTTCATACTTGGGTACTACTCAGTTTTCTCTGCCGTTGCAAACAAGAACACAGGTGTGAGCTGTTAACTTTGGTTCATCTGTGCAAAACTTGGTTTATTTAATTTATGACACCTTCATCAACATAAAGTAGAAATCTGCGTAAAGTTACTAGATATCGTGCAAAACGTGCATATGTATTTCAACAACTAAGCACTTTTATGAACACCTGAAAGTTAGTTACCAAAAACATAGCAGAATAAATTGGAACGGAAGATACTATTTTCACTAGCAATGTTAATTAGAAACCGATGTGACGCTCTGTGTAAGGTGCCCCTTCAACAAAGGTACCAAAGCTCAACTTCACCGAATTTCCGAAATTCAATTTATTCTCAGCTAACATTTATTCATGATAGCTTTATGACTCAAGCAGTTTGCTGATGCGTTTCTTTTTATCTTGTAAAATGTTAGGTGGGCAAACGATCTCCGGATGGTCAGCTACCGTCAGAAATGGACGGCTGAACAACACAAACATTTGCAGTTAATACAAAAGAATTTTACTGGGCAACTAGGGAACTATGAGCCTTACCCAAGCCTTGGTTATTTCCAGAATGGATTCCCGAGTCACACCGGGCAGAATGAGTCCGCTTAGGGGAGGGGTAAGCAGCTCCTTTTCTGTTATTATTGAGATGGGGCAAATAAAAATAAACATTAGGAAGTTTGAAATGAAAAAGCGTCAAGGTATGGGCGTAAATTTCATGAACTGGTACAAAAGCACGTGTCCTAAGCCACTGGGACCTATGAAACTGTAACCAGGGCCCACTGGCTAAGGAGGGACCATGTAAAACTGACCTAGAAAAGCGCAGATGAACGAATCCAGTCAGGCATTTTCTGTCGAATAGAATCAGCAGAACAACACTAGATGTAACTGAGTTTTTCATCCTTTCTGATCGTCACAGTGCGTTGGGAGCGTACAGTTAGTTGCTAACATTTGTTTTGCATCACAAACAAATGTCTTAAATTTACCAAACCCGTCCTCAAATGAACTCGAATACTCGTCCAATAGTAGGCATGAAGGAAAAATAAATAAAAGCAACCTATTACTGAATTCAACAGGCGCTGTTTTGAGTTGTTCTCTCCTGGACATAACAGTAGTGTTTTATACATTACTGATGGGGATAGAGTTGCTGGTCGTCATACCACGTTTATCAACTGATTACATAAAAGAAAGAATTAAACTAGTGGTCTACTGATCTCAGTGACTGAATGATGGAATTATATAGGAGGTGCCTGCATCACAACTTAAGAAAAGCAGCAAATGATCATCAAGAATGATGTAACAAGCGAGGAGTCCGATGAATGCGATCTCAAGACAACAGTGCTTAGTGAAAAAGGCCATTAGTGTCATAATTTATATTGGATCATGAGGTAGGAACGCGAAAATACCTGGTGCAAATTAAACGAAATGTCAAGAATTACGCGGATGATAACTCTGTCTCATCGATGTCGTTTGAGTATGGGGATACAATAGTAGTAAGTGACGATTGAAGTAGAATGACATGACAAGTGTGTACAAATATATATTGCGCCAACCCAGTTGCACATAATCCCCTCAAAATAAATCACCTTTCTTCACATTGGGAGGTACTCGCTCTTATGTAGAATGTCAAGTCACATGTGAAGAGTGAATATTGTTAGGCTTTCGATTGGTACACTAGGACTTAGATGTGTCCGCTAATTATGGCATGAAAACTGTGACGGCATATCATGTGTTTCTACCGCAGAGAGAAAGATTGGGTACTGTGGACGTATATACGGAGTGTGTGCGGTTAATGGTTCAACACATACTGCGACAACTGGTGCAACTCTCTTAAGCTTTACAACGGATTTATAATGACAGGTGTTGCAAAAAAATTGGTCGATCTGGGGACTTGGTGACCAGTGACCTTTATCCAAATTAAGTACCTGTGTACTAGTTAGCATCCGGTTTTTGATCATTTTTAGGCTACAGTACGTGATAGTGCACTAAATGTATCTACTTATAATGTGATATATGTGATATATATGAATTTGAAAAGAAAACCAAAATGCTTATAATAATGCGCAAAGAAACGCTGCTTACCTCCCTTTTCGTTAATCCAAAATACAAAAATATTCATAGTTCCAGCCTCCGTGAGTGTTTCTTCGGGGCCATACAGCCATAGGCTGGTTTGACATCCCTTTTCTTTGACAAATTTCTGTGAATATAGTGTTGGTGCGTAGTTTCTTTTAAAAAACATTGAAGAATTGCATTAAATATCTGTTTTGTTTTAGAATTTAACGGGGTCATCTTTGGTTAAAAGTTCCAAGTTTGGTGAATCTAAACGTTGGATAAAAGCATGTTTGGTAGGCCATCAGCAAACAGGTAAGCACTGTGCAGCTGTCTGCCATAACTCGTTGTGTGAACTTATTATTTTTTGTCTTGTCACCACAGAAAATTTCGAACCTCAAGCGTACCATTTACCTCCAAACAGATTTGTGTGAAAAAGCAGCCAGACTGAATAATAAACTTCACACGTCATTTGATATGGAACCAACGCTGAGCAGGAAGAAAAAAATAACAGTGAAATCGATAAAAAAACTATTGAGAAGGTGCTTACGAAGGGATCCCGAGAAGTGTAATTTTTCTACAGAATGGTGAAAACATTAGTTATTTGCTGTATACATTTTTCGCCTGTTTGCCTGCTAACTTGAGTGGGATAAGTAAACTCAGTTGTTCGGCATATTGCACATTGAAAATGCATGTCTTTAGTGATCTGCTTTCTGTTCCGACGTTTAAGAGATATATATTTTGCTTGCTTTGCTATCACTGTCACTTGTTTAAATCAAGCTGTGGTTCTATCTCCATAGAAAAAACAGACATTTAAGCCGTTGCACTGCGCTCAGCCTTCTGCATCTTTTTTCCTCGGTTGATCGGTGTAGACTTTATTAGTGGATCTTATTCTAGAGCCGAGCAACATCCAATAATCTTTGCTTTCTCACCTGCTTACAAAATATTCATCCTTTTGGTCTTTTAAACACTGCCTTCATCGAGCCTCAAGTACAGACTTTAAGAGAGTCGTCGTTCATCTGTTATTTCTAATGATATGTTCTGAGCATAACAGCAACCAAACACAGTCCGCGAATAAGCAACAGAGTTAATCAGTTTGAGGCTGAGTTCGAATCTCGCACAAAGCCTAATGATATAATGTACTGGTTACAAAGATTGATTAGTAACCTTCTTGCTACAAAATCACCCCGTCAGCTGCAGTATATTTTGGTAGCTGTTTTGCTGTTACCAACGTAACGACTTGTCAAGACGCTGGTGAGCTGAAGGGCTAAGCGAACTCTTCATCAGGATTTTCTATGGAGGCTGTAATAAAACGAAATGCTGAACTTTTGGTTGACGCTAGTAAAGAGGAACGAATTTTAGATTTAATCAAACACTCCATGAGTAATCTGTTGATCGTACTAAGTGCCGTGGTTAAGTAAGACTTGTAGCACACCAGTAACCCCTCTCAATAGTCGGGGAGACAAATTATTTATCAACAACCAGGTTGATTTAAAGAGTACACTATGTACTATGAACTACTATTACGCTTTTTGTGACTAGATACTCACAGTAATGTACTAAGGGAAAAACATTTATTTCCAAGGGTTATCAAAACCCACAACTTTTGATAAACGCAGCGTAAAAGAAACTATGCCAAAATGTAAGTCATGATTCAGTAGATACAACACAAACGTAGGTAGGATTTGTTTGAATTTGTGTTTAAAATCCCATAGGCTACCGAGGTAAGAATGGGTTTGTTTTTGCAACCTGCTTTCAGCTTCCTGGCGTTATAAGTAAATCGACATCACAAAGGACACAAACGTTTAGTGTAGCCAATTAATTTTTCTCAAATGAAGCAGTCAACATTTGCAAAACATATTTTGAAAGAAAACTGTTGCAACACACTGAAAATATGACAGCCTTACAGTTCGCTATCCGTTTACTGTAAAATTGAATTACCGAACATGAAGCTAAAGAACTGTAGCGGATATGGCTTCTGCAGCCTTATCTGAATGCGCTTTTTCTAAAATTTTAGAAATTTCTAAGAATGTGTTCTTTATAAAGAGTGATCACAATAATAAATGTGACAGAAAACCAACATTCAGTCGATCGAATTGGTTCGGATAATTAAACCTGTCTTCTACTCTTATCACCTGTAAAAGGCTGGACTGGTTTAAGAACAGTCATGAAACATGTGGACACTCCGGAATAGGAGTTTTTTAAATTTGCTATCTAGCTTTCAGCACAATGAAACCATGAATGTTTGTGAAATTTACGTTAGATCAAACGACCCAAGAGAACATCAAGTTGGGAAAATTTAAAATAGTGCGCAAACGATGGAAGAAGGTTCAGCAAAAATTATCAGGTCAAGTAAACGGTATAAATTTCTAATCACCTTCAACATAGCCATCAAAATAAACGAAGATTTTTAAACAGGTTAAATCAATTTCTTCGCACTGATTGGGTAACCAGTTAATGAACACAGCTGTTCTTCACGAGATTATTTCATGTCTTAGGGGATGCATTCGATAGAAGCATCAGGGCATCTCACTGCACAGATTACACAAATATCCTTGGTTCATACTTTTTTCAAGAACATATCTATCGCGATATTATTGGAAAAACTCACTGTTTGGATAATATTAAATACATTTCATAGGTTTATTATGGAAACTGTCAAGGAAAGTTAAATTAAAGTTTACTTGGGGATGTTTTTGAATACTTAATTTTGGTCATAAGTGCGCAAAGGAAGATATCAAACTTCAGGGTTGACATGAGGCAGAATGCTATTGTAAAGAGAACTGAGGGAAAGAAAATAACCCATCCTGATGACCGTTTCAGTACTGGAGAGTTCTCCTAAAAATGTTTGAAACTGGCTTACTTCGTGAGTTTTTCTTTATAACAACTGTCACCTGGCTTATTCTCTGCCATTTGTTTCTTCTACACGTACAGCAGCCCACAAACTGCAAACTCTACTAGAACCACACGTAAAGAAAGATCACTAATATTCATCGATTGTTACACATGATCATACGAGATTCGTTTTAATTTTTATATAACTAAAGGAGCACTTGGCTGCACCTTACTATCAGAGCTGGAGTCTTAATGTTATGTGATCGATCACAAACGGGTTCAATCAAATAGGACTTTTTGGAGATTCATCTAACCTCCACGCTGAATCACTTATTCACGTTGGTTATGCATACTTTTACCCATATTTAATAAAAACTACCAAGTTTGTGTTCTGTAAGTCAATGACGCAACGCTACTATGAAGATCTCTTAAACATTTCTGCACGGCATTTACCCATTGGAGCTAAGTTCCATCTTGATAAGGCTGTTATAACCTAACGGGATTGATTTCTATTTATCTCAGCTACCTCAGTCGACACCATTACCCTTCCAGTCACAGTAAGCATATGTAGCAGACCAACAGATAACCTATGCAGTGAGTGACTGGCACATATGATGAACCCAGTACACTTGATAGGAAAGATAACAGTAGATATAAACCACTTGTTTTTGTTTGTTGATGCAGCTGTTAATGGTCTATTATGCACTCTTTGTTATTCAAAACGGTCATTTTCGTAGATATTTGATGTTTGAGTTAAAATTATATACTCGTAATCAGGCCACCTGTTAACTTTAAAAATCCCCGTATTGCAGCGACACCTCAGGACCACGGCATTAGTTATCGCAAATCTAAAATTTACAGTTTAACGTTCAAATGATTTGGAGAGCAAAACGTAAGTAAAAACGAATCGTTCTAACGTTTGGAAATGTTACGTAAGTGAACCACATTGAGTTTCAAGTGGAACAAGCGCAGCATTTTCACCGTCATAAATAAACTTTCACGCAGAACCATGAGTTTTGTCCATATTCGGGAAGACAAAAGCAACAACTCGATTATTGCGGGCAGCATAAGATTGTTAGTAACTAAGAAAAGCAGCCTGGAAATCCAAAGTATATCAGTAGCCCAATTTACCGAAACAAATGTATCTTTTACAATGCTCATATAGATAAAATGACTAAAAGCTAAAAAAAAGGCTGTATATTTTCCACTACTGCAAAAATGATGAAGTTCTACTAGCTGTTTTGATATAGTACATGCTGCTAAACGCAGTAGTCTGTTGAAACAGATCGTGTTTCTTTCCGGGCCTATTAACACAGTGTGTAAAAATATACAAAAAGAATATTAGCTGCTTCTCTGAAGTTTCCTGAATTTATAAAATACTTGAACGTTTTTTTCGTCCGTAAATACTAATTCATTTAACGTTCCGGTAAACCGACGCTAAAAGCATACCACGTTGACTATCTCGCCACTCGAACAAACTACATACATTTATTCGGGTAGCGCTGATTAACATCGTTTTTTCTATCCAACCGTAGTAGAGAAAAATTCACTTTTGTGCGTTTTTTCTTAAAATATCATCAGTGACTATCCGGTGAACACGTGAAGTGAGTTGTTTTGGGTGGCACCGGATGTTAACAGACGCGGTCAGTGAGGGATAAGATCATTGAAGCAAAAGAAATCTTTCCACATTTGAGTAAAAAAGAGAGCGTTGTTCTCTTCCCACCGTGTTACTGCTATTGTTTATGACTTCAACGTTTACATTATCTTGAAACATTCAGTGACAGAGGTGACATGCAGATTACCTTAAAAAAATACGAACACTTTAGCATCTAAACAAAAGCGTTCGGAATAAAGCCATCAACATAAAATGTCGCATGCAGTGTATCGAGCTCTGAAATCCGTCTGTCAGCAAAACGCAGTGCTAACGAACTTCACAATTACTCCGTCAAAACCGTACTTATCATAAATATCAGGTAGTCATGTTCACCACTGATAATAAGAGTTACCATTTAGATCAGACCTTAGATAAATTCGCTGCAACTATTCAGCATAAAAAGGTCAATATTTGAGCCTTCATTTGCTTCTCTTAGGCACTTCACAAGTTTGCATAGTGTGATTTAATTAAAAGTAAACATCTAAGTTACACGGCTACTTCCAAATTTTCCATTAACTGGTTACAGATAGCTAACACGGAAACAAGGTAAGCAACAAGGTGAGTAATAGTGTTTATGATAACAATTTCACTGCAGTCCATCGTAGATTCGGTTCCTAAGCTCGTCAGCCTCTTTCTTCTACCTACGCGATAGGAAACCCTGGATGAGCGTTAATAAATGTGATTAACGAAAGATAAAAATTTCTAGGAGTTACATCATCCGGCAGTTGTACAGCAGAATAAGAGAGCGCGTGCTACAAGAAAAATAACAAATCACCCAAAACTAGCCAGAAGGGACCGTAGAATATGCAGTAAAATCTGAGAGCATGCGAATAAGAGCCTGAAATCCCTACCACTGAGATAACAGTATCTCTTGTACGAATATGTTGTTAACACTGTAGCAGACAATTATGTATGCGTCATTTCAATGGTTACCGATAAATCCACTACAGAAACACAAAAAGTGTGTGCTGGTGAAATAGTTGTTTTACTGGTGTTGTACACATTACCAAATCAATAGCAAAATAAATGCGTGAACACTTCAGTTACTCACGAACTGAGTTTGAATGCACCCCCACCTCCTTCCCAAGCTCTTACGAATCTTGGATCGGCATACAGTGAAACACCGGCCTTTTTTGGGCCAAAATATGCACCAACGGGCGAAAGAATAGTACAAAGAATGGCTCTCGTTGATATGTCAACCCCGAGAGTTGCCTGAAATGATGAGACTTAGAAAATTAATCTTACATCACATCCGAAGATAAAAGGTCGAACGTAAAGTGCTTCACCAGGTCCACTTGGCACCCAACTTTCGTCCAGACGTATTAGGTTTTTAATACACTCCAAAAGTTCAACAGGATCGAAATCCTGTGAGGTTGAATTAAAGTAAAATGTACGAAACAACTCACTGGTAAGCACAACCTATCGGCAGACCTACGCATACGTTCCATGTGCTTTTCAGGTCGGAATAGTCGTGACCGTTTATCAACACCCTTAATAACTTTGAAGCCTTCGAATGCCTTCACATATATTACTTATTTAACGCAAGTTACTGAAGTTGCGTAATGCAGTGCTTTTATAGCTGGTGAGAGAGGCATTGGTGCAAGTTCTTTGATTTCAGGTTTCCCCCAGCCATCTTTTAAACCCCACTCAATAGTAAGCATGTGATCCGTCAAATATTGACCAAATCCCATATTTCCAACGGGTTTTTCCCTTCGATTATTTGTCTCCGTTACTGATAAATCCGAATACTTTTTGAAAAAATAATTATTTCAAAACATTATCTACCTTGAATGAGGACATGCACCTCCCAGTATTTTTGAAGTTACATCTGAGCGCTTTTTCTAGAAACGTAAGGCGAAGCATTTGGATTCAATCCAGATAAAACTTGTCTTGGAGACCGCAACCGTCTGTGCGCGGTAATAAGGAACAAAATTCAAATGCGTTTTTCTTACAAATATTAACGCGGTGCAGTAAAACAACTTCTAACTTTCTGAGGTCCGTGCATTGTAGTTATATTCCCAGATTTACTTGCACCATGCGACGGAAAGATGGAAGCCAGTTAAGAGTAGCAATAATCAACCGAATTTAAGGTCAAACAGAAAATCCTTTTTTGAGAAACGTCAAATACAAAAAGGAATAATTCATATGACGCTTCATCTGAATTCGTATCAACAGCACAAACGCCACATCCAAACGCGGCGAACACTCTAAAATCTATACCAGGAAGTCACATCAGGGATTACCGATGAGTAAACAACCGCTTGTTCGAAAGTACACAGGAGTAACGGAGGAACCAGCCCGTGTGGGTTTTTGTCACAAACTACTGGCACACCAACTGGAATGAATTATTTTGGTCGCTGTAATTGTTGAGTCTGTAGTGTTGATCAACCACAGTTGGTTGTCTATCCCTTTAGATACCATAAAATCGACGGGAGAATTAGGACGGACTTGATGAGCGTCAAACGGTTGAATTTGAGTGTAGTTTTTCCATGTGTGAGGTATCTGAAGTTGAATGAATGCTGTAATATCTAGTTTGTCAGACAGACTAGCCCGTGGTGCTAGAGAACTTTCCGGGTCCACCTTGTCGTCAGGGAATTCATGTGTTTTGCAGTGATCAGCGAATCGTGTGGCTTCTCTAATGAGCCCGGCTGCAACCATGTTTTATTGCTAGTATCTTTTGTACTCATGATCCTGTGTGCGCCTGCTATAGGAGGCTTGATATGAACTCAGTGCTATTTTCTTCAGCCGTGCACCTAATTGCACGCGGCGAATGTTTGCTCCTCTCTTAACGACCCCTCTATTCATCCATTATTCAGGGTCGTTTGACCTGGACCTTTTCAAGCAATGTTTCACGCACTCGAAGCTTCCGCGCGCTTCTCTCCTGGCGCGCTTTTAAGTGCCGTTGAGTAAGGTGGGACCCACCTCGCGCTTCTCTTCTTTTTGCTCTTGGTTGCTGCCGTTGGTCCCAGATTAAGCTAGAACTAACCGCCTATCATATTTCCTGACATTGCTGTAAATATACGGTTTGTTTCCAAACCCTGACGCGTTCTTTTAGTCCGATGTCTGATCGGACTACGTTTCGACTGCTCTTCAGGAAAGGCGTTTCAAACGGTTAGTGGACGAGGGTCGGGCGCATCCCCAACTGTCCATCACAGTTTCCTTCAGTTGAAGAGCGTCGTATCTTTTGTAACTTGCATATGCAATCCAGAAACTCGGAAACAGGGACCCAGCGTACGGAATTTTTCTACCTATAAAAACCAGAGCGGAAAAAATGTACGAGCGACGTGAGCTGCTAATATGCAGGATACGGTAGCGTGCTTCGCAAATTATACTAGCCCTTATTTGGTTCTACGATATCGATCGTGTAACGAAGAGGAAGTTTTGCGTTTAGCGTCCGGGGTGCTTGTGTAAGTCCTATCATATTCCAGACAAAACAACAGAAGTGGGACTTTCAGTCACACAGTTGATACTGCTTCACCACCGGAAACGGGTTAGCTCTGTCAACTGAAACAACCCTCTACGCGACCGTGAAGGTCTTCCAATTCGTCACAGCCCCCGAGTGGGCCTGCCCATAGCGGCTTCGAAGGCTTGCGTGAGCCATGTGTACGCACAACGGTGTGGGAACACGAGGAACTTTTCTCGTACAAGTGCATAGGTTTGGGGTGTTCTTATGGCCTTATCAGATGTGCTCGAAACGTGATGCTGTAGGCGTGCTTCAGATTTCCCCCAATCACTACGGTTGTTGCGGAAGGGGATTCTAATGCATTAGCCGAGCGTAGAATGTAAACCTATGCAACCCGAGTTGACATGACTTTTATATCTATCTTGGCGACATTCAGCTGCCTTGAGAGAAACAATAGCAAAATCTTCTGTCAATAAGGGCCAGGCTGTGAATGAAGAGGAAGACGTTCTACTATCTAGCTTGGGGTATGTACTTGCGCCTAAGGAGATCTAGAGGGCTTGCGGAGCATTCTTCGAGATGAGAGCCACTGTCTGCAGTGACCACTTTGGGCCAACCTCATTGAGCAGCCCATATTTCTTGAAGGGCGCACGCCGTCAGTTTGAAAATACATCTAATAAACGTGATTACTCCAGCTACCTAGTAAGGGGGGTACGGATAACAGAACCGTTAGAAGGTGGTAGTGACTTGACAAAGTCGACTTACACGTGTTGAAGGTGTGCATCTGGTTTACAGAAAGTGCAAATAAGGCTCTTGTTATGCTAATATATCTCAAAACGTTGACAGTGAGCAACAGCCATTTCATTTGCGAATGAGGTAGTTTGTTTTAGACCACATCACAAACTCAGTGACGGGCTTCTCTAAATCACATTTGTAGGGGCCTGGTAAATTATGCTCCGAGTTGGACATCGTGCGACGAATTGGTAGGGATCCCACCGGCCCAGATGTGCTTTGTTGAAGTAGCTGCTTGCGTGAGTGTTTGATGATCGTTATGTGTTGATAGAATATTGGTGGCTACGTTCCCTGCTCTATTTATTCCCTTCTCATTGATCCATTCCCTTGAGTTGGAATTACTTATACCGATTACCAGCTTTCCTTACAATCTGACACTACCGTTCAAGTTAGGTGCGTAACGAATCAATTCTCCTATGAATGCGGATCTTGATGTATTATTAAATCTTGATAGTGTTGCTTGTAAAACTTGTTTCCACGTGATTTTTCTCCCTTACTTTCTTCTGCCGGACCTCCGTTTGTATGTACCCTGTTTTCACTTTTGCTTGACCGCTTCGCCACTACGTGTCTGTCGCATTCGGTCACTTACGTGAACCGTTAATCTCGGAACTTGTATACTTGGTGGATTCAATATCGAGGTTTGTTGTTGTCTTCCACTATTTGGTTTATCATATTGTTTCTGAACGTTAGCACCTTATTAATAAGAAATTCGCCAACACGATCGTCTTCCTTTGTGGATTCTAATTGGTTGTTCGACGAGCTCAGAATTCATAGACGCTCGTTACTTACAGACGCGACTATCGTGGATCCAGCGTATCGATAGACGTTGCGAGAAGACTAAGCGTTGCTCGAACAACCACTGGTCGTCCGGTATTACCATGCATTGCGAAATGTTGTAAGAATGTGGTGTCCCGTAATGGAAACAGGGGGCAAGGCTTTGCTATGAGAACCTGCTTCATCTTCGAATTATCTTCTTGTCCAGTAGCTGTGGCTGGCAGATCAAGGGAGTTTGGCGCGAACTCATTCATTCGATATGTGCGCAACAGAACGTCGGCGACAGGGCCAGGAGCGTCTGAAATGTGCTATAATTCCGTCATAAAATGGGCGACAAGGCTGGGTACTGATCCCTTTGGGAAAATGTCTGCCGGATGGTGCTTTAAAAGGGCACACCCGTGGTTTATAGCTAGTGTAAGCCCGAATGAATGGCTTTCATACGAATGTCAAAAATGGTTTATCGTAAGACAAGTAGCTTACAGCAGAATGGATATAAGGGTGTTAATCCCGGATGTCTAGTGGTTGTTCGAGCAACGCTCGGTCTTCTCGCAACGTCTATCGATATGCTGGATCCACGACAGTCACGTCTGTAAGTAACGAGCGTCTATGAATTCTGAGCCCGTCGAGCAACCGATTCGGATCCAAAAGGGTAGACGGTCGTATTGGCGAGATTCTTATCAATAAGAAATAGACGTCCGAGATTAACAAGGGGTTACTGTGAGTTGCAAGCAGTTCGGGAAGAATGCCGTGGCCACTTTTGATTTTAACCAGGTGCCAGGGGCTGTGTCGGAAACGTCGATCGTAATCGACCACCGTGCATCAGGATATGGGCTAGCAGACAGAGCTGTTTTTGGATCAACTTCATCAGGTTGCCTGAAAGCAGTGTGCATAACAAGTGCGAAGGGTGACTTGCGACCACTTTCACAGGAAAGTTCAACCAGTGAATCCGTGGTACTCGGAGGACGAGGGATGCCTCGTCAGTAATTAATCACCATACCATAAAATGAACAAAGCTGATAACATAAAAGGCTTAGGACAACTCCGAACGGTCGGAACGTTGTACGGGATAGTGACATTGCTGCCAACGGAGATTTGGTGAACTAGAAATGCGATGATCAGTTTGCTTATTTTGCACCTCACTGAGCCCACGGTAGTATTACGTTGAGTCAAAAGTCGCCAAAGTCGCTGCATCCCTGCAGAAGTGGCGATGAAGTACGACCAGAACGTGAGCACCCTCGTAATTGAAACGTTGAAAGTTTCGGGCGGCAGTGCCTCATCAAAACGGCTTTCAAGGAGCTTGAACGCTCGGCTTTTTTACTACGCGCGGGTCAAATCAATTTTTCTGGATGTCAATTTGCGCGAGATACGTATGGTCGTGACTGTGTGTGGGATCGGAGATATACCACAGATTAGTACCGTAACAGTGACACAGTAATCATCCTATAGACACCACCCTGCGGGCCTCTTAGAGATCTAACGTTATGGTAAGAACCAAGAACTCTTAAAAACGTGGATTTTTCCAGATAAGAGCATATGTTCGAACCCAGCCATGGTGAACCGAATTTTGTCGCGGATAAACCTGTGAGCTTAACAGCTTAGAAAAGATTCTCATTTCTGATATGACCCGTAACGTTGAAGGTTACGTCATGTGTGGCGTCCGATCTTCGCGCTTGTTGGGGGGAATGTTGGAAAGGTTCTGCCAGAGTGTTGAAGCAGCAAGTCACGTGAAAGGGGATCGATGACTGCATGTTCGTTTGGATGCCTTCAATGCTGGACTCGGCATTGGCATTGTTTAACCTCCGGCGTTGCATATCTGATGGAGGTTCTCAGGGATGGGGAAGGTTGCTGTTACCAATGGCAAAGCGGACCGCGAAGCCGGTAAAAATTCGAACAGCTATTCAAAGGTTAAAATCCAGCTTCAGCAGGCGTTGACTGGAAGTCTAGAAGGTAGCGTCACTGATACCACGGAAATGATGAGCATCGGCTTGTTGCAATTCAGTATGAAATGGTAGAACTATGCCAACCGGGGTCTCTGTGTCCACTAGGAATTTAGTTCCCGAACACCGATCCTAAACGAACATGGAGGCGTCTGTGTTTGGGTGAGCTCATGGTGTTGATCGCCGAGAAACATCCACAGTCCGGTTTACCTGAGGTGATGATAGAGTTAGCAAGAGTGCCCTCAATTTGTAACCTCGTACAGTTGTCAGTAGCTACCTCTAGCCTATAGGCTAATTCTTCGAGGGGACCTGTTTGCGTTGCGCATCTCTAAGACCGACTTTGAGGGTGTCTGTGGGTGTTATCAGTCTAAATACTGCCTAACTCACTCCATAAAACTCTAGTTCCGGTCAAGTTTTCCTGATCCTTATGAGGTCGGCGGAATGAGAACCGCTGGTCACTTGGTGTGCTTTCCATTCAGTGGCACTGGCGCAACTTAGGCGGGACATAAAACATTGGACAACCTGGTAGGCATTTTCACCAGCTTCGGTCGGCTGTCGAAGGCAAATTACGAGAAAGTTGGCTCTTTCTACTTACAAAACTTGCAGATCGACTTCTGGGCAATGTGAAGAAACCAAGGAACAACGGTCTTTCGGAGTAAGAGTTCTTACAACAGTCTTATAGAAGGAGCCAACACAAGCACGGGCCGAAAGCCCAGTAAACCGTGCACACGCCCTACATCGACGTAGACTAAATGGGCGACAGCAACACAGCAGAACACTGTTATACAAATCAAATTGAAGCCCCGCGCGTTCGCTCGTTTCGATTGCACGTCGCACTTAAGTGTTCCCAGGGGACTCTGCATCCGAAGCTGTCCTGAAAGTGGCTCGTTCACGTGGAGGCCACCGGGTGGCTACTGTTTCTCCCTAAAGTACATGGAGGAGATCTTCTCGCCTGGCTGCAAACTACTGAGAAGCTTTCTTCGTGGTGTTAATGTTTTTGGACGGGTTGAGCAGAACATCATGCAGCCTCGCTGTTACTCCCTTCGGAAGCCCATATACTGATTGGCTGAACCTCACTCGATAAGGCAAGGCCAGGTTATAAAAGAAATTGGCTTCAGGATGTATAACCCACTGCGTGAGGCCGGTGTCCATAAATTGTACATACTGTGTGATCTACGGACTACTTCTGTCAACGGACATTGTAAAGCTGCGAATATTTTGTAGGCATACAAACCGGGCAATATATATAGGAACCGATCCTAAGTTCAATCTAACGAATGCGGAGCAATGTTATAACTAGAACTACTGTAAAGGAACGATTAACGAACGGAGAGCAAATCAATATTCTGCGTGAACTCTGACCGGAGAATAAAGGCGCTCGGTTCCGCTGAATAACAGTGGGGTTACCTTCCAAGGGATAACCAGTTCGTGGGGATACTCACGAGATTGGTGTGTTCTACCACAACGGTGATAGAGAAGTGAGCAGGAAACGCGGTACCGCAAACTTTACCGCGGCGGAAGAAAAAACATGTGTAACAAGTTATTGTTAAGCATGTGGCCTGCGGAATAGAGTAGTAAGGGAGTTCATTTAAAAAGAATACGGTATGCGCAACTGCGCTGAATCAGACACAACTTATGGGGGGAATCGCACAACAAAATTACGATGAAGAGGTCACGGCGTTGAGAGAGGATTAATCTTCCTTGCTACTCCACAGGCAGACGTCGCATATACCCCACACTTTGAACAGTGTGACATCTGTGAAGGAAGATGTGAAAAAATGTGACTGCTGGCTGATTTATTCGGCAGGTGCTAAGATTTTAAAAATAAACGCCGCCATTATTGACCTTCCGGCCACTTGTTGGGTATGGTTCGCTCAACAACCTGATGGTATCGTTGACCCGTCTGAGCGTGTGGTTGGTGGAACTGTTATAGTTGCATGGCGCGCTACTTTTTGTTCGTGGTATGGTTACATGAGCTGCTGGACGTTGGTTGCAATCCTCCTCAAATTTTGTTGAAAGTTTTAACTTTCGATGCTGAAACTGCGAAGTTGCAAGTCATCTGAAAAATCATTCGGCCTTCGATCTTCAGGTCTCGGGCCTGAAAAGTGCGTTCTAACCATCTGCTCGGATGAACGTCAAATGACACCCAACCGGTGAGTGGTGTTCCGTTACCATTGCCTTCCACTGTATCACCTTATGGCGACCTTCATTTCTCACGATGAGGTTCTATGTACTGTAACGCGCAGCCAAAACCAGCGAGCGCGCACGGATTGAATTTGAGTTGTATAACAGGGCGTGCTGCGGTGTTGTCAGTGCCGTTTTAGGCTGACGTTTGTGTGAGTCGTGTACATGGCTTACTGGGCCTTCGGCTCATGTTTGTTCATATTGTTTCTTTTTTCAGAACTGTCGTTCGAACCCCTACTTCGGAAGAGCGCTGTCCCCTGGTGCGTCCACGTTGCCCGAAGGTTGGTCCGCGAATTTACGGGCATTCAAAGTAGAGTCGGCTGGCCGACATGCTATAGTACTTATGTTTCGAAAGTTGTTTGCTTGCTGTTAAATTTGTTGAGGTTCATCCGGTACGTCCGTCGTCCGTTGTTCCGTGTGATGCAAAGCGATGAATTCGTTGAGGCCTGTTTGGTTTATTTGTAAAAAGTGCACGCCAACTTTGACCTTATTAGTCCCTGCTATGTGAAGTAGACGATCATGATGAATTCGGTGTCATAATTAAACAGTATTCACTCTCTTTCCTTCATAACTTTCATTACATATGCAGCAAAACTTCCCTTCTTGATATCGTCTGACACCCACCCAAGTTCGTCTGCGCCGGATTGTCGTTGTGACCTTATTTCCCGCGGTCTGTTGGTCATTGGAGGATTCGTGTTCTGGATACTACATTGTAAATGCCTTTTTTCGGATAGCTCTCACCCGACTAATTCACACTCAAGGTGAATGATACTCCTGTTGTAGTTTTTTAATAGTACCGCGTAAATTCCCATCATTTAGACCGCATTTTCTGATGTGTTTTAGACTTGGGACCCGACCGTCTGAATAAGCGTCAGTGTAATTGTTGAGTACGCGTTACTCAGTGGATTACCCGTAAATCGCCAGGAGCGATTCGACAGTAGTTGAATAACAAGGTTTCAGGTCATTGCTGGATTCGGGCCTTCCGAATTATTCAACGGCATGCGTCCATTGGATGTGCGATGCACGGTAGACGAAAGCCCAAAGAAGTCTAGATTGGAGAACCCATCGTACCTTACGATTTTACCAATATCATCACGGCCGATCCCGCGTAATGTAGTCTCGGAGAATCCTCAACGCTTCAGTCTTCCGATCACATCCTCATCTGTCCAAGAGGCGGTTGTTGATGGAACGTCTGATGCCCTCTACGTTACCCCAAGCCCATCCTCTGGACTAGTAAATCGTGGGTCACTCATTGATGCTCCTGACTTTGTATTTCACACGCTTTCAAGGGTCAGATTAGGGGTGATGGTACTTATGCTGCTCCTTATACTTGCGGCAAGTGTGGGGCTCCGTAAGCAATGCGGGAAACTCGCCCTGGGGAAAGACTATCAGAGGAGGCAGATGGCTTACTTTAAGCTTGTGCCCCACCAGAATCTTCCACTCTAGCAGTCCCAGAGGAATAGCTTGGGCAAGAAGAATTGCTACTTTTCAGAGAGGGGCATAAGCTGCGTAGAAGAGGGCTCGAGCTTCAACAGAGGTTGCTGGACATCCTCAAACGCCCGAAACGTACCCGAAGGAACGCGAGCAAGCAGGAAAATCCAATTCCCCGGCTTAGTCCGATCAGGTGAGTAGTGTTATCAAGACACTGAAAGATTCACTCGGGTCACTAATACTGGGTGTAGATCTGCCTAAACTTGAGGTCGAACCGTTTGATGGATCGCCACGACGTTTTCACAGGTTTCTTGGAAATTTCGAAAATAATGTTGTTAACAAGCTGAATGGTGGTAATCAAAGACTTATAATTGATTTATTATTGCCGTGGTAAAGCGAAGGGATCCATAAAACATTATGTGCTCTTACCTGGGTCGACAGGATATAGATTGAATTTAGACACACCCACAAATCAGTTTGGCCTCCCTAGTCAAATCGTTTCGTCTGTAACGCATAAACAGTTTGATGTCCCCAAGCTAGGTATTTCTGACTTGGATGGTCTCAGACGCCTAGCCACTCAAATGCGGGTGTGAGACGTCACGCTGTTCCAATTGTGTGGGTAGGGAGAGCTAGATGATTCTATTAATTTGATCTGAATGAGTAAACGATTGCCCAGAGACCTACAAGATAGAGTGGCCGATATAGCTGTCAACATACCGATCTTCAGAAATGAGCCAACCTCCGTCGATCTCTTAACCTTCATTGAGAGAAGAATATCTAGAGCCAGCAGCGAATATGGCCAACTAGTTGGGCTGTCCAATCCGAATTCTACCGCTTCTACCACTTTGAATGGGTCTGACTTCGAGAGGTCCTGCTGCCGTGTTGACGTGACGAACATCACTTGAATAACCAGTCTGCCCATTGCTTCTTGTGCAAAAGTGACGATGACCTTGAAGACACCTCGTTTTCCAATCGTGAAAACAACGTAGGAATACATTCAGACTCAAAAGATGGTGTTTTATTCGTCTGAAGACCAACCGCCTGGCAAGGTCATTTAGTTCATGTTAAGTGCCCGGGGTCTGGTTATGGTGAGCGTCACCATAGTTCGATTCGTGGTGACGTGTCTTCATATAGAGTCAAGACAACTGACGAGGCTGTACAATGTGGTGCCACTTCTACCACTCCAAACGGTGTTCTTATGGGCTTTGTACCTGTTCGGTCATTTAACCAGACGTTCCCCGTCGAGACGTGTGTATTTTTGGATGATGGTTCGGATATCATTCCAGTAGAAGAAACAGAAGCTTGCAAGCTCGATTAGCCGAATAATCCTTGTCGAATCTCTAGTCACACTCTGCATGGTACTCGTATAGCACCATTTCAGTGAGTGGCATTTGATGTTCATTCTCCAGACGATGCCAACACCACTTCTGTAGAGTCAGCCCACAATATCGATCATTTACCGGTTGCGAAGATTGACAGGCTATCCCCAATGGAGTCACGACAATTCGTGATGCACCTGAAAATTCCAAGTGCGTAAACCACGTTGGTGCTCTGCTGGAAACTTTGAAAGACAAGCTTCAAAGTGTTCGGCTTGAAATTCGTTGAGCGGGGAACCTCGGATAAAGGAGCCCTGTCAGTTGAGCATAACAAAGCGAAAGTTTCTCTATCTCTCTCGAATGGTCAACACGAAGTAGGTTTGCCACTGAAGACAAGGATGAAACAGCTGCCTGATAATCATGCGACGTGTGAGCGGCTTCTGTACCCACTTAAGCGAAGACTACTTAGGGATACCACATTGAAATCTAAGTATGAGGCTGTTGGATCCAGCCACATAAGCAAGGGATGTATAAGAAATTTTCCTCCCAAAGCGTTCAGTGCGTCAGATGGTGATAGCTACAACATCATTCAGTGCTTAACCAGAATAGGTCGGATAAGGTGCGCATAGTTTTTGGTTGCGCTGTCAAGTATCAAAAATTGTCTCTTAACCACGTTCTGCTGCAAGGGGCTGACTTGACTAATAGTCTTATTGGCGTGCTCATCCGTTTTTGTAAACATGCGGTAGCCATCACTGCAGATACTGAGGGTATGTTGCTGCAGGTTCGGGTTCCAGAGTGTGATAGGTGGGCTTCAAGATTCCTGTGGTGGAGCTCACCTTTCATGGATGAACCTCCCGAGGTGAGAGTTGATGGTTCACCCTTTTGGTGCTACTTCACAGTTCTGTACAAACTATGCGCTTCATCGGGTGGTTACTGACCGCGGACGGTGTTTTATGTCGTCAACACTATCGACTATGAAAGAGAACTATGTGGATGACTGTTTATTATATGTAGAAACGATTGAGGAAGCTTTGTATGTTGTGAAAACACTTTGCACCTTGTTACAGAAGAGTGGGTTTCATCTTACAAAGTGGACACCTAATGGCGCCGAGGTTGTTGAACATATACCCTTGAAGGATAGACTATACAAAACGGTTAGCCTTGTGCTAAGTGGTTTTGACTATCAAAGAGCCTCGGGTGTAAAGTGAGAAGTGATAAATGATTGCCGCCAGTTTCAGGTGCACCCTGCGGATAAGTTTCATACCAGGAGGGGCATATCAAAATGCGTCGCTTCCCTATATGACCATTTGGGAGCAGTTGCTTCAATGCCACGTCCAGCTGGCAAGCTGCTGCAGGACTTCTACCGCCCGAATCTTGGTTGGAATAGTTTAATAGTGGAGACCCATCGGCTAACCCGGGAGGATGGGCTGATGACAATCCGATCTGTTAAATCGACTGGAGTGCCTCGATGCGTTTTTCAGGACATACCTACAACCATGGGAATAGAGATGCACTTGCTTTGTGATGCATCTGAGATAAAATACGGTGCAGCAGGTTGGCTGACAGCGTTAGGCGGTTCAGTTAAGTAATCCTTCATTCTAGGCCAGTCAACGGTGGCTCCGTGCAAAACAGTTACTATTTCGAAACTTGAACTCACGGCTGCTGTCCTGGCAACAAGACCAATGTGACTCCTTATGGACTGATTGAGAATGCGTATCGACCGCACGGGTTCATGGACGGACTAAGGGATAGCACTTGAATGTATTTGCGATACCACGTCGCGCTCTGTGATGTTCTTTGTGAACCGAGTGAGAATAACGCGCGAGTATACCACTAAGTCACGGTGGAGACACGAGCCTCCCGAGCTCAGCCCGAACGATGTGGCAGAGGGGAGCTTCACATCCACCTTCCCATGAAATGGATCATTGTCTCCAAGGACAAGAGTTTCTGAAGATTCCAGAGGGCAGCTGGCCAAAGTTATTACTTCCTACCGCACTCACAGACGAGGACTATGAGGTGAGGCACGTTTTATCTGTCGAGATTGAGCGTGCGGCGAGTCCCATTTTAGAATGTCTGGTACCACGATAATCTAACTGGTTATAGTTAGTGAAGGCAGTGGCATGGTTGCCTTGCTTCTTCAGGTTCGTTTGCTCATTGAAGTCCGGAAGTCAAGGAGATCCGGTGGAGTCAGAACTACTGACTGTATTCCAAATGGAAACAGCAACCAGTAAGTTGATTATGTTTGTTCAGAAACAGTGTTTTTCAGATGACATGAGATACCTCGAGGCTAACCTTGTTGAAAATGGATGTTTTTGCCATCTTTCCCGGTTGAGACCAATACCAGTCGACGGTTCACTGTGTCTTAGGGGGGAAACAACTGATGGCGTTGTCAAAAATTATCTAGAGCTTGACATGTTACTATCCCACTGCACAGTCACAGAGATTATAGTTAAGCACCCTCACTAGACGTAGGGTTACTTGGGTGCCACACATGCATTTGTTTGTTTACTTGTTTTCAGATTCGTGCTATCCATTTGGAGGTTGCTTATTCACTCTCCACTGACTCGTTCATGATAGCACTTATTAGATTTGTCAGTAGATGAGGGGCTCCGGGTGACATAGTAGCGACGAAGACACCAACTACGTAGAGGCAGATTCAACGCTGAACAAGAGGCTGTAAGATTTGGACCAAGGAAAGATTGCTGGTTATTTGCTAATTCTCAAAATTGACCGGCATTTGGACTCGTCGGGAGCCAGCCACCGAGTTAAAATATGGAATAAAATAATGAGAACCATTCGGCGGGTACTTACTTCTATCACTCATGAACGAGGGGACACTGATCAAATACATGGTATAAATGGATCGAATAATTAACCGTCCGCCTCTGCCCATCTGTGATGATCCTCAAAATCCGGAGGTACTGAGGTCGTGTGATCTGTTATTGCTTTGGCCGAATCGAGGTTTTCTAAACGACGAAGTTACATTATCAGAGCGTTAAACAAAGGGTTGGGGGAGGCCCAGCATTCCGCTTTTGTGTTTTGAAAACGGCAGTGACATGAATACCTGCCTGGGTCGCAAGCTTATCACAATTGATTCACTATCTCACGTGATCTGCAGGTAGGTGACATTGTTCTCCATTGTGACACATCAACTCTTTGGGGGAGCATGAGATGTGGCGCACTTGAAGCTGTGACCGTCGTGAGTTAGTTAGCGTTGAGGTATACGTGGAGAGCACGCTCCCTTTGGTGAGAATGTTCGCTGGCCGAATGATACTAGGGCACCCGGGAGGACGAGTCCCTGCCTAGTTTGGGAACACGGTGAGCCTAAGGTAAACGAACGCCATGTATCTTACTTTGCAACTATGAGTAATTCGCAGAAATGCACACAGCACACTGACCAACAAAGGCTGAATATAAATGAAGTTTTTACAAGTTTGTATGGTTGCCGCGCATTCACAGGCTGCCGGTCTTTAGAAGATACTTCTGTCTTCATGCTGCGTTGCCTTCAGCGGTGAACGCAGTTACAGTCGGTGGCTTCCCAGCTCATCACCGGCAGCCTGCTGAAAATAATTCACGCGGAGGAAAACAGTTTCACGGAGTACATGATCTAGCTGGTGGCAGTCAATACTAGCCTAATTACACAGCATTGCGTCAAAGGGTGGCCAAAGTGCAATATATGAATATCAGAAGAGAGCAGTATTTTTAAGACTATTCTGCCTGTAATGTACGGGTCTTTTGAGGAAGCTAAAGCGGCCTTACTAGGGAGAGACAGCAGCCACCATCGGCGAAAGCTGTCAAATAAGGCTGAGGTGTGGGCACTGTGGTGGTCCGAAAAGAGGGAGGACTGAGGTGGGGAAACAACTAGATTATTTTACACATGAAGGCCATGAGTACTGCTGATACGTCTCAATGTCCTTTTTGCTTTGCGCGTTCACAACCGGTACACCATCTATGCGTTAACTATACGTCGTTAGATGCGTCACCGTCGAAAGCTGCGTTGTCTACAGCTTTGAAACTAAAAAATGTATACTTCGTGGCACTACCAACTGACAAGTTACTCCCGTCAAAAGATAAAGTTCATATGATCCATTTATGCAAATAAGTGTGTTGGAAAATAGTGGTAAACAACATGTTGTACGTCACTGACCACTATGTGATGGATTAATTTTTAACGTTATGTAAATTTCAAGTGCAGGGCTGGGCAGACAATATGGCGAAGATTTCTATTGCAACGGGGCTGGAAGCAAAAAGGTTGTGGCAGACTAAACGATATTTCTGTTAATTAAATATGCGTACCGTAAAAATTTTCCGAAATCGGCGGCACTGTGCACGCAACCTCTGTTGAACGTGCATTTGGAATAGAAGTGCGCTTCATTGGGCACTTTCAGGATAATGCAAAACAAGTGACACTCTGTGTTTCTGACTATAATCGCACAGCATGTTCTCCTTACTCATTTCGACATACTATTTTTGAAAGCATACTGTATTTTGTTTGAATTTTCCTTTAATTTGCTGAACTCAAGGCGTTAACATTTCACTTCCAAATAACTTAAGACCAGTTTGTGCAGGATTGAAGTAAAAATCAGGTAGAGCGTAGACATCATGCCGAGCCCAGTAAGTGATTCAACCGTCTTTTAGGTTTTCTGCAATGGTCACTTAACGATTTTTACATTAATCTGTATCCAACATCAAACTTGGTGAATAATCTACATTCTAGTTGCTTGCATTTCCGTTCCAGTATCAATAGCAAGCCATCTTGATAACGTGCATTTGTTCACCGAATTCAAAAGTACTTAATACAGGGCTTGCGTGCATCGAAATAAACGGCCGTTTTCTTAGTGACTTGACCTGCCAATGGTTGATCATTGTGCGAAGAGTCCTCAAAATTGTTCTTGTTCAGCCATCCGTCGGCTGATCGTCGTTTCACCCAATCCATGGAGAAAGTGAGTCAAGCACAATAAAACCCCGCCTACCTAGTAGCCAAGGACAAGTAAATGGGCTTGGGAGCTGCCTCGAGGAAACGGAAGACTGATTAACGGCTGAGTGTCTGTGCAACTACACTCTCTTCAAATCAACACCCTATGACCCACTAAAGTGTAGTTCACTGGTATAGTATAAGTGGGGCCCAGAATAATGCGAGCTCCGGTAAGTTTCCATTATGCATTACCGAGCAGTCCATTCAACATTTCATATTATCTGGGAAACACAAGACGCTGATAAAAGGTTGCAACCGATCCACTTTTTCTCCAACGACCCAAGGTAAGTCTCACATTCATGTGTATTTTAGTTCTTGGTAATAGATTCTCCGATAAGGTTGTGATTCGCCTGCAACATAGTCTGAAGTACAGCTTTAAAATGACAATCCACTTGGCTGAATTCGGAAGCTCAAGCCGGGCACATCACAATTTTTTATAGTGATGTGTTCGTAAATTTGGAACCAACTCCCTTATGCGATTACAGCCAATGAGGAAAAACACAAGTTCGAACGAAGTCTATGAACTACATGACCTTATTTAATGTCACACCCATCATCAAATTCCGCCTGCTTGAGAATAATATATTTGAAAGCAGACTTAACTTCAGAACAGAGACGATCGCTACTTCGCAACATTATGTCACATCACCCTTAACTTGGCTCCAGCTATCACTTGCACTAATAAAGGTACCGGTTGAGTTTTATGGCGTAGTTACAACGCCAACAGGACTGATCATGCATGATGGAAAACAAGGGGTGTAGTCCACCCATACATTTATCCGTACACGCAACCGTTCGTAATTAACCTGGCGCACTTTCACGTTGTGGGTAATAGTAGCCGAAGGTATGCAGTTAACGTTTACCGCACAAGATTTGAGTGGATTTAAAATGTTGGGGAAGGCGAAATGTTCTCATCTCATACCTCACAAGACCGTCGTACAGCCTTGCGCTGCTCTTCTTATGTTTTCCTTTCCTGATCCAGCCCTTCCTGACAAACCACTTGATAACGTTCGCGTGGTGTGAAATACTGCTTTCAACCTATGAGCCGGCTCCATGGCGCAAATTTAAAAATATCTGTAACAACCACACTTTGGAAGAGGCTGTCATTTAACTACTTGTCCCGCAAAACTACGCCAGCTGTTCGCCACCCTGATATTTTTTATTACTAGTAAAATGATGCCATTGTATAAAAGTCAGCAGAAAATTTACCAATGACAACATTCGTGATAGTCCGCAATTTCGTTCTGCGTCTTCAAATTTATCGCATAAAATTGCTTTCAGTACTTGATCTCACGAGCATTCATTTTGCGACAAATAATTTCACAACTTCTTAAAACCCAAAGCTCCATGTTTACTAAATTCTTCGCGATATTTTTGGCTTCCGGACGCTTCCAGGCCATGGACGATGTACTGCCCAGTTGTCCGTACGTTTGACAGGCTTCGAAGGTTTCCGGCCTCCTTTGTCTTAGCTGGCTTAGTTCCAAAGTTGTCAGTGCCACTTACACTACTTGATGGCTGAAGTCCCTTGATGACCAGTTTCTGCCATTTCAAGAGCAATTCTTCTACTATGACTGTGAGCAGTATTTCAGATAAAACCTCGTAAACTTTGAATTTATGTAGCATCATGTCTTCTCCAACAAATCTTGTTGAGCATGCGGCCTATCACGTATTGCAAAACGCGATTCTCTTTTAATTCCTAAAGCTTCTTTGGATAACGGATTTTCTCCTTTATTGCCTTACATAATAATTCATCAGCTAAAAATACATGCCAAGACAGCACCCGCTGGAACGTGTTTCTCACAGACGTGTTCAGAAACATCCTACTATCATTATAACTGGCGGGTAAAGAATGTCCCAGCATGCATAAACGGTAGAAAGGTATGTTATAATTGAAAGTGATACACTAAGTAATGACGTTTCTACGGACAATGATTGTCAGCCCACATTTTGAAATATGCTCCTTTAATTTCAAGTGAGCCACTGGTTAATAATAACGCACGCACGATCGACGTACGCCATCAACATTCCCAAACTAGCTCCGTCACGTCACCTACCCCCAAAACATGAATTGTGCGTCTGACTGGAGTGTTGTCAACAACGACGGTGTAGACGATGTACATGTGAAAATAAGTTACATACGGGACAGTTCACAAAAGTGCCACTGGTGATCCTGGACGAATAGTGATTGTTCGAGCAACGCTTAATCTTATCGCAACGTCTATGGATATGCTAGATCCAGGGTAGTCGAGTCCGTAAGCAACGAACCTCCATAAATTCTGAGCCCACCGAGCAACCGATTCGGATCCAAAAGGGAAGACCGTCGTATTGGCGAGTTTCTTATTAATTAGGTGCTAATGTTCAAAGTCAATATGATAAACCGAATAGTAGAAAACAACAACAAACCTCCATTTTGAATCCACCAAATATGCAGATTCCAAAGTTAACGGTTCGCACAAATATGGTCAAATACAACAGTCGCGTACTGGCAAAGCGGTCAAGCAAAAATGAAACCAGGGTACATATAAACAAATGCCCGGCAATGGAAAGTGAGGAAGAAAAACTACACAGAGACAAGTTTCTACAAGCAAACGGTACCAAGATTTAACAATACGTCAAGATCAACATTCACAGGAGAAATGGCTTGTCGCGCGCGTAACTTGAGTGGTAGTGTCAGAGTGCAAGAAAGGCTAGTGACCAGTATAAAGAATTCCAACGTAAGGAAACGAACCAATGAGAAGGGGCTGAATAGGGCGGGGAACGTGGTCATCGGCGTTCTATTATCTCGTTCTATAACAACTATGAAATACTCACGCATGCAGCTACTTCAACAGTCAGTGATGTAAGGACAACGGTGGAAATAGTTACACTAGAGGTTGCTTCGAAGCGGACTCGTCAGTGACAGCACTGAGTATAATGATGTGTACTTCCAAGGCGTTGTCTGAGACGCAGCTGAATGCAATCGCACTCTTAAGAACACAACAGGTGTGTGAGGATAATCTCATCAGGAATGGCAAATGCATCCCGTCCGACGTGGAGAAGTGCGCTAGGCAAGTCGTTTGACACAGATAAATTGTAAGTTCGAAGCACACTTAAAAGCAGCTTCACAGTGTAACGTCACTTTGTTCGAGAGTCCTCATCGACGATTGTGATCAACCTCTGACATGTTGGCCGTGTTGAAAACGGGAATGTCAGCCACCGGTACGTTTCGTGGGCGATGTAAACGGAGAAATGTGCGCAAATACATGGCGGACATTGTTGGTCTCAGAAATGCTTGCAGAACCGTTCATCTATAATGCTCACATAAACTTCATCTCAGACTGCATTATGAGTGTGTGTGCATGTAAGGTTATCCTTCAAAAAATTGCAGAGCCAAACGGATATTATTCACGGAGCAAGAATGTTTGAGGGTTTCAGGTGTTGACGAAAATTCTAGCATCTCATGGTTAATTCTTCCCTCAAATCAACGAACACACGAACGGCTTGTTTAGGCGTTACGAAAGGACTGATTGCAGTCCGAGGACCTGGACTATTGCAGGTAAGTCGCCATCTGAGCCGGAACAAAATTTCCAATACAGCCTTCATCATACCGGGTGATAAACTCTTGGAATGAGCCACCGACCACAGTAGTGGTGGCCAGCACAGTGACTGACTTCAAGTTTCGTCTTGATAACTTGGTTAGTGGCATTCCTAGAGTTGGGTTGAAGCCTTTCTGGATAAGCAACGTGTGCGAACTTATTTTTCTTACCCCCTGGCTAGCACTAGGTTATATCCCACTTGCATATTGTGATGGGTCCGCGTCAGTATCTGGACTGTTTTCTTTTATTCTAATCTCTTATCTGCTTTTTTCCGTACTGCACACCTCCTGCCAATATGCTTATTTGTTTATTTCACTTCAACAAGGACAGGGACGCGCCCAGCCCACGTGTTTGGGGACCTGAAAGAAAGCGGAAAGGAGTGTGTGTGGTAGAACAAAACGGTGGCACATTGCATACTTTAAAATTGGTGCCTTTTTGTGTTCTTTCATACTTTTGGGTATATTGAAACGAACTGATGCGAGTATCATGGGGTTTCCCTTTTTCCGGAATAGTGAGTTACATACGTTTCCAAATGTACTGCAAAATCACCCATTGGCCGGTGACTAACTTGAGGATTCATTACATCTTGGCAGATCTGGGCGGAATGTCCCAGTCTCCAACGGTTGGTTTTTGCAGACGGGCTCCAGGTGGCTGTAAGTTGCATACTTTCGTTGATTATTGAATTTCGTGCGAGGAACACGTTCAAACTGGTTAATACTTTAATGTTCCTTCCTGTTATGCTCGAGGTTTTTCGGCTGTTTTGATAGACTGCGCGTCACCGTGAATCTCAACTGAGTCTGTGGTGTATGCTTCCGAAGTTCGGCCTGTCCAATGTGAGATAGATTATGCTGCCAATGATTTCATGAAGGATAAGTTAGTCTTGTTTTACTTATTTTTTATTGTCTCTAAGAGTCTAAGTGCAGTGTTTGGTCACTGGCCGCATTATATGTGCACAACAAAGTATGAAACGTCAGTAGTAGATAGCCACAACACTAACACGTCGGCGTTGCTCAAAGGAATTCTGTTCTGGGGTTTACTTGATGGCTTCGACCTCATCGGTTAGTGCGGCGATTCCATTTTCTGAGATCCTGTGAACAGAAACTCTTCTGTGGTCCCATCTTGTTTGAGAATGTTGAAACTACCTGTGACGCCAAGTTAGGTTAAACGCTCCAGTAGAGTGCGAAGGTGTTTAATACGTCCCTCTTTCGAAGAACTAGCAGCTGAATATCGTCAAGATAGGAGTAGACATAGTACGAGCCGCGTATCATTTCATGCACCAAGTTCGAGCTGTGTTGATCAACCTGAATGACATCTGCAGAAGTTTGAGGAGACCAGAGGGTGATATAACTGCGGTTTTCGGTAGATTATTTTTGGCTGCCAGGATCTGATGATAAGCACGCACCAAATCTATCCTGCCGAAGATGTTCCCTTTTTCGTAAACACCCATTCTAATCTTACTAGTGTGGGGTTGACTACTTGTCCGGGACGGTTACTTTAATGAGCCCGCGTAATCAGTGGATGGGCGCCAATTACCTGACTTCTTAAAAGCAGATGCAACGGTGAGGCCTGTAGACTTTCAAGCCTAAGACTAGAGTCTACCTGGCTAGTTTGAGTTTGTCCGGGGCCACTTGTTGGGGCCATGCTGAGACAGGTATATCCCTAATGCGTATGTGGTTTGACGGTAGAGGTCGCTGGCGGGATGTTGTTCGATGCGCGAACGTATTGTAGAAACGCAGCGGGGAGATCCACAATTTGCTTAGGGATGCAGGTGAGGTATATATAAATTTCTTGGACGCAACTGTTATCAGCTTGCCGAGCACGCCCAGCCCAATGTTGGAATCGATTAACATGCAGCACTCCGTATCGACCAAAAGCCCAACACCCCGGGGAAAATCGACACAGATCGCAGCACCAGGCGTCGTGGCCATTTGAAAGCCCCGACAGAGGGGTTCAAGAACGCCGCCCGTAGGTGGTTATCGGCGTGCAACTTGCAGCACGGGGGTCTCGGCTGTGGAAATTTGGCAGCTCGCTTTTCGTAGACGGGAACACGCTAAACCGCACTTGGTATCACCCAGAGACTTGTCTCTGGTCTTTATACCCTGCAAAAAAGGCAAGGGGGGGCTCAGTGCTAACCGCATTGTCAAGTGTCGGCTGCTGAGTTAACAGTGCCTTGGTGATGCGTATGTGCGGGGTTCCGTGCACCGGTTTGCTCGATTACCAAACCGTTCATGGTGCCAATAACAGTCATTTTCGGCAGCAGTATGTATCGCCTAAATGGCGTGATAGGTTGAGCACCAGAGGAATGGCTTAAAGGAATTTCATCCAAACCGTATCTCAAAGTTGGGATTTCTGCTTTTAGAGCTTTGAAGCTTATTGGACCACGTTTCGAGGCAAGCAAACAGTCAGGACCATGTGTACTATTTGTGAATATGGGGTGGGATGTGATACACTCAATGAACCACATCGCGGTTAAAAACGATCCACTACTTAATCAGCGATTTTCGTCGTCTCGGCAGGGATCTGCAAACTGGCGGTGCTAATCATTGGTTGCTTTGCTTTTGACAGTGTTTTAAGCCGGAACTTCTGAATGAGAGGTTCGTTCAGTTGCGAGTCACCGATGAGTTGTTGCTCCGTTGCTAGAAGCGTTATGGGGCACTTGTCACCCAGTTTGAGTTTTCAGGAAAGTTCACGGGTCCAGTGCGTTTCAGGTAAGAGGATGTGGTCTTTGCGAATCCCATATGTTCAGAACCGCATGTGTAGAATCTAAAGTTTTCAGCAATGGGCTGAAATGGGGAAGAAAGGTGCAGCAAACGAACTAATGCACTATAGATTGTCCAAGGCGGGTCCTGAAACTCGCTGCGGCGCTAACGTAAACAACATGGTTTGATGGAGCATTCCAAGTTTTGCAGACGCGCGATGAGAAAAAGCTGTTTGAGTTCCGATCTGCTCTGTGGAACCTCTAGTCTCAGGGAGTGACCCCTAACCGTCATGCCATTTCTTCTGTTGAGTATCAGTCGACACAGATGATCAGGGGACATCATTGTTAAAAAGGCTGATACCAGCTCACTTGTAGGTCCACGACACTGCAAAGGGTACATGTACAAGGATGTCAGCCTTTCCTCATACGGCTTAGTTTTCAGACCCCGGACTACCTTAGTGACCCAACGTTGCACAGTCTTCAGGAGCAACTTGTTCTTTTAGAGACATGGTGGCCAGATCACAGATCAACTCTCCAGGTGTGGTCGAACGAAACTGTTATAATGAATCAGAAAACAGCAAGGGGTGAACTGGCCGGAGGGGCGTTTCGAAAACGCCTTAGTCTTTATTGCATTTAATTCAGAGAGCTCGAGAGAATGTGCGGAACAGTAGTTACTAGTTCCTTCTCAATAAGAACTATCTGAAGCAGGCTCCCATCGGGGTAATACATGGTGTTCAGAGGGCTGAGAGTTTGCATAACTCCACGCATGCCAGTTTTAAACTCGAAATCAATTGGGTAGAATGTCAAAGTACCTCTGCAGGACAAAGGAATCATCGGCAGTTTTGACGGTTCGACGAATTTCGACGTCACAAGCATTCATTAATGATGATGAGGTGTCTGAAAGGGTAAGGCTGCTGATGAACACCAGCAGTAGTAGCTGCTCAAGACTTGAACCCTGAGGCACTCCACTGAGGCTAGGACTACGGGTGGAGGGTGCACCATGAACGCCCACCGGAGATTTTTTACAGCCAGGTCTTCCCACAGGGTGTCACATACTTAGTAACTGCATCCTTCAAAGTTTTGTGTATATCCCATTATTATAGTTGATCCCGGACAAATTGTGGTTGTTCGAGCAACGCTTAATCTTATCGCAACGTCTATGGATATGCTAGATCCAGGGTAGTCGAGTCCGTAAGCAACGAACCTCCATAAATTCTGAGCCCACCGAGCAACCGATTCGGATCCAAAAGGGAAGACCGTCGTATTGGCGAGTTTCTTATTAATTAGGTGCTAATGTTCAAAGTCAATATGATAAACCGAATAGTAGAAAACAACAACAAACCTCCATTTTGAATCCACCAAATATGCAGATTCCAAAGTTAACGGTTCGCACAAATATGGTCAAATACAACAGTCGCGTACTGGCAAAGCGGTCAAGCAAAAATGAAACCAGGGTACATATAAACAAATGCCCGGCAATGGAAAGTGAGGAAGAAAAACTACACAGAGACAAGTTTCTACAAGCAAACGGTACCAAGATTTAACAATACGTCAAGATCAACATTCACAGGAGAAATGGCTTGTCGCGCGCGTAACTTGAGTGGTAGTGTCAGAGTGCAAGAAAGGCTAGTGACCAGTATAAAGAATTCCAACGTAAGGAAACGAACCAATGAGAAGGGGCTGAATAGGGCGGGGAACGTGGTCATCAGCGTTCTATTAACCCGTTCTATAACAACTATGGAACACTCACTCAAGGAGCTTGTTCAACAACTATAACATGGTGACTTCGCTATGAAGTCTGGCTAACAAATGACAGAAATTGCTTCCATCAGACAAAATTATGCTGTTGCAAAAAACTGTCTCCAGGTCAACAATCCAAGTGTTAAGTTCCACTTCCACGCTGCTTTAGCACCGTTGGATTGTTTTCAGAATGCTTAGATAGACTTAGATATTGAGTAATTGGTGCATCGTTATAAACTATCGAGAATTATTTCTTTGACGAAATTACGGGATTATGTAAGTGATCATATCTTGGACGTATACACCTGTAAAGTTAACGGAACGCATACGCCAAAATAAATAACAAATGCGCAAATATGCAAAGGAACGAGCTCTGAATCACGTGTGACGACTGTGGCGGAACGCTGGAACTTCTCGGGCTCTCCCGTTGTTGGAACCAGTCCAAGAGCATATTGCCAGGTCAGTTCTCACTACCGATGGCAGAACGACAACGAAAACTAGCATCCAGCGCATTGACTGCTTCGTACTGACATTTACCTTAGAAAACAGGGCGTACAGAAGAACACGGCAACCTAGCCAATAGTGAAATGTAATAGTCCGAATTTGGAAAACTTGAACAAACAGCAATAATTCAATCGGCCGTAGCGAAACCTAGGGGGGAACGGAAAACAGCACAAGATTTCAGGCGTGCGGTTTGCCCACTGTTTTCTCCGGCCATAAATACTTCAATTTGAATATCCTTCCAGAGGTGCTCTCATCGTTCACCGCCATGCTGATTCAACGTACGGAAGTGACTTACCGATAATCACTTGTACTATTTCACTAAAACTTCATATCACATTCACTTCATCGGAGTTTTCCAGTTTTTCGTGTACGAAAGAAAACGCAATTCCTTATTGCTGCAGGAACGAGACTGAAAATTATTCGCAGGTGGTGAATGCTGACGTTGGTAGGCCGTTACTGATTGAGTAGATGATGTCTTCTGATTTGTGGAAGATGGAGTATTCTAAAAAAATACGGAATATCCCTAATGCGCTGTGAAGAACGAATGCGGTTGAAGTCCACCTCGCAGATCGTCCAAATACAGCATTTATCATTCCATCCGTGTTGTATGAATTTGAAACAATGCTGTTCGGCTTAGTTAACGGGCCTGCTACTTCTCAGCGATTAATGCAGACAGTGTTGCAAGATTTAGTACCAAGCCCTCGTTTAATCTACCTCGACGACATTATTGTTCACGCCCCCACAATTCCAGACAATTCCAGACTGAAGAATGTAATCGAAGGTCTCCGAATGGCGGGCCTGAAACTAAAGCCTACAGAATGAGTGCTCTTAAAGCAAGAAGCATCATTCTTAGGCCATCTAATCACACCGTAAGGGTAAAAACCGATAGCATAAAAGTCAAACAAGTTGTTGATGGGCCAGTACCACGACCAGTAAACAAAGTACGCAGTTTTATAAGACTGGCTTCGTGTTATCGGAAATTTGTTCCATATTTTGTGGAGATAGCATCCCCGTTGCATCAACCTACGGAGAAAGGCAAGAAATTCGTATGGTCTGCTGAATGTCACGCAGCGTTCAACACTCTTAAAGATAAGCTCGGCTCCCCTCCCATTCTCGCATTCCCCGATTTCTCGCCATCAGCCGGTCCCTTCGTACTAGACACTGACGCCAGTGACTTAGCTATCGGTGCTGTACTGTTCCAGAAGTCGACCATTGAGGAAGTAGTGGTTTTCCAAGCGAGAAAGGCGTTAATGCACTACGCGCCGTGAAATGTAAGCTTTAGTGCATTTCCTTAAACACTTTCGCCCTTACTTACTCGGGAAGCCCTTCAAAGTTCGAACAGACCATCAAGCACTACAACGGCTTTGCAACCTTCGAGAGCCGGAGGGTCAAGTTGCCCGTTGGTTGGAATATTTGCAAGATTACGACTTCGACTGTATCTATCGCCCGGGCAGCCGTCAGGCGAGTGCTGATGCGTTGTCCCACTTTCCCGCGGGAACTGTTAACGCTGCTATTCACACCATCAGTTGCGGCTATGTGGGCACACTATCAGGTGAATGATCCGTGCATTTCTAACATCTACCGTTGACAACTTGATGGAAACCCAAAACCGACTGGTCGCGAAATAAAAAGGCAGATCCCCGGAAGAGCGCTGTTTATGGTTACAATGGCAAAATTGCGAGTTATCGATGGTGTGTTGCATTTATTTGATAGAGTCAAACGAACATACAGACTAATCCTCCCATCTGGCAGGGTTTCAAATGTTGTCTGAGAGGTGCATGTAGAACTTGGACATGCGGGTCAGCGAAGGACTGAAGCAGCTGTCCGACAGCGCTTTTGGTGGCCAAAGCTACATGACGATGTTGTTCGCAACTGTGCCAACTGAAACATCTGAACGCAAACCAAATCACCCACTGTAGCTCCCAGGGCACCGCTTCAAACGGTTGCAACAGTTGTCCCCAACCACCGTGTGGGAGTTGATGTGATGGGACCACCACCGACGTCGAGCAGGGGAAATAAATATATTCTTGTGATTGTCGACTATTTTACCAAATGGTGTGAAACCTTTCCGATGCCAAACCTAGAGGCTTCTTCAATAACATCGTTGTTCGTAAACGAATGGGTCGCTCGTTTCGGTACACCCACTGAGCTGCATTCTGAGCAAGGCGCTGCGTTTGAAAGTCGCCTCCAAGAAGAAGTATGTCGTATGTTCCATATACACAAAACCCGAACAACTGCTTGCCACCCTCAAAGTAACGGCTTGGTGGAACGAACCAATCGTACTGTAATGACAGTTCTACGTGCCTTTATTGAACGACACCAGTCAGATCGTTGGGACGAAATCCCACCACAGTGTCTCTTAGCCTACAGGGCTGCCGTCCACTCGAGTGCAGGGTACACTCCTTCACTACTAACCATACGGCATGAACTACGCCTGCCAACTGAAGTACTAACACCGCTGGCGCCAGCCGAATGCATAAGTTTACCACAATATGTCAATGAGCTGGGCGAACGGTTGAGAGTCGCCTTTAAAATTGCCGCCCAGCATCAGTCAAAGTCGCAACACCATCAGAAAAGCTTCTATAACCGTAAAACAAACGTACCAATTTACCGCATCGAGGATCACGTCTGGCTGTACAGACCAAACCACCATTGGGGGCTGCGCACAAATTCCATCGCCCGTGGCTAGGTCCATTCGTAATTGTGAACGTGCGGTCACCCACCGTATATGTAATTCGCTACACTACAAACCCAACAGCGGATGTACTCACGGTACATTGCAATCAGTTAAAGCTAGTCCAAACGCCGAGAAAAGACCAGATGCAGCCCCTGCCAGTACCACCTGGCAGCGTTCCCATCGCAGAGCAGACAGTCCAAATCCCAGCCCAAGGTGGTTGCAGCAACATTGGCGGTACAGAGGCACTGAGGTCAGTGCCTTATTGAAAGGGGATCAGTGTAACAATATGGAAACTGTTACGCATGCGATTTAAACTTTCCGCTGGTGTTCTCTCCTTTGATATCTATTTCAGGCGTGTTCCACACGACATGAACGTCCCTAGAAATGTGACATACGATTCCCCCTGGAATTACTTGTTTGGAACGATTAAAAAACCCGTCGTTATTGGGACTTTGATTTCCTGTTGCCATTAACTATGTGCGTTTCACCGCCTCGTCTCTATATCGCCAATACACTGGTTGTGATTGTTCGTTACTTTCTTCCTCTGGTTTTGGATTGTGTCGGGACTGTCTGCGATCTCTGTCCTGTATTTGTCGTCCTGTTACACAAGGTAGACGAGGTAGCTGAAGTTTTGTGAGTTGGCAATTAGAAGGAGTTATCAACGTATGATTACTGAACGTACGGAGTATGAATTGTAAACCATTCTTCGTGGAATTGTACGTTCGAAATTCTGTGAAATAGGTGTCGACAATTGATGAGTGCGTGTGTTTATGATCGTCTCCACGTGGAACCAGAAGCCACCGAAATTTGGGGGCATCGTGGATAAGTAGATAAGACTGCAGCAAGCATAATAAGGGCGTAAGGTGGCGTGATACGCTTGCCGCATTTACTGATCATTGTTATCATGCGTAAGCTGGTCTGGCATTGTGGTGGCAAAGAAATGGGTATATCCATTTCTTTCATGAAATTATAATTTCATGAAGCTATATAAGCCTGTAGTGGTTAAAAGGAGGCAGTGACTGGCCCAAATAAATGCAGGCGTACTTTACTAGGTTATCGATGAAAACAAAACGAACGAATGCATCAGGACAGTCACAATAGATCTATGTAGTTACAGTAATAAAAGAGTTTGACGCACAGAAAAGGTTCAAGATGACCACCACAATATTCCAGATTACCAGTATCCAGGAAGCAGAGATATTCCGGGATTACTGTGGGCAGTTGAAACGCAGTCGGAGCAGCGATAGTGTTCGGAGTGCAACGGAGCTAAAAGGTTGGGTAAGAGATCCGTGCAGTATCAGCAAGCGATTGTGTCACAGGTAGAAGAGCAGACTGGCGTGCGTGCAGAGAGTATTTTTTCATTGTGTTGCAAGGTCATTTAGTCATTCTGAACAACATGTAACGATGACATAAAAAAGTTGCCGTATAAGAGTGAGTCATTGCTAGTGACCAAAAACAAGAAACACCCTACAAATCCCCCAGGAGGTGGAACTTCATATGCCTTCCGAAAGGTAAAAGGTTTGACCGAGAAGCAAAGCAAGCTACCGAATGAAACCTTCCGGGGTTTCCCACTGACATATGCGATCGACGGTCAGCTTACATGCACCCTATAGTCACAATATCGCGACGTGAAAATGATACGGAAGTGTCGGGATGCATCTGTTATTTGCACATCATTAGCTCGAATATTCTATCCGGTTTTCTTCAGCCTCTTCCTTCGGTTCTGCTTCAGTAGAAGTCCTCTTTTTGCCGTGCGTGCCGATTTAAACTTGAGCGTTACATAACATTATAATTGATGCACCATGCACCGCTGCCCGTGACATCCGCGAAACCGATTGCCAATACTTTCACTCGGACCCGCTTGTGTGGGAGAACAACACGAAGCACACCTTCAGAGGTAGCCCTGTACATAATCCACCATCTAAAATGGAATGTAGGATGATGTGTATTATGCGATGACGGAGGTATTATTTATTCCATTAGTAACTGAGGGTATTTTTCAACTTTAGGACATGGATTATGCTGCAGCTCTCAAGGCTATGTTCAGGATCGTGAATTTCACATTTTCCCACAGTTCCAGGAGCGCCTGCTGAGGTAGATGAAGAAGGTAGACGCTATGTACGTGGGACGAGCTGTAGGTCGAAAGCGGTTCATAAATACGGCAAGGTAAGTTGGCATGGCTCCCTGAAAACCGTTTACATTTATTGTAGTACGAAGTATACAAGGCACAAGAGTGCATACAGAGGTGTGCGACGCATCCAGTGAGTTGATTCGTGCTGGATTTGAGAATCCATTTCCCGCGGCACATGCTGCAAATCACGATTTCACCTGCTCGGAAGAAATGCCTGTTTGGTTGTGGGCTGTTCTGAGTCAGAACACATTCAATTCCTTAATCGTAAGGCATGAGTTCTAACTCATAAACTGCGGACTCAGACTCTAGGAGCCCGTATGAGTACAACACATCAGCCGCCGATATTGAGCAGTACGTAGCGCATGGTTACGGGAAATTCATCACAATCATTAACATTGGAAACATCTGACGCAAATTGAAACCTACAGTGCCAAGTGAGTTTGTTGTGTAAGATTTATAATCGAACGTTAGAGAACCTCCAGGAAGGGCTGTGGGTGATTAGTGCGACAAGTGTCGGATGAAGGCAACGGATATACGCATACCCGCTTTGCACAATGAACGCAAGTTATGCCATTCAGATGTTTTCTGCATATCGTGGACGTGGATGCCAGCCACAGGACAAACACAAAACTATGCCATGAAACGCTCAATAGAAAGGATGTAGGTGCATCCGCCAAACGAGAATGGAGCTGTTGGCGCTGCGCGAGTAACGCTCATTCCATTGGGAGCAAACAAGAACGGTCAGTTCATTCGCGAAGGCCTGGTGTACAGCAATACTAAGCCTAAAAACATGATTGTGGTAGATGAGTTACTCGCAATAACGACAGCCTCGGCTGAAAGACACATCCGCACACAACGTTCTGCCACGTGTTGCGACTTTTTTGACAGGATGGTATCATTTAGCGGATTGAATGTTTTCAGTTCTCCCAGATATGTACACACATCCGTTGGGTAGATCGTGAGATTATCCAGAGTGAAGTGCTTCTATTAACACACACATACACACTTGGAAAAGTGTTGAAGAAACAGATCTTACCTAATGTCGTACTGTTTCCACTACCATTAACCGGAAACTTTCGCCGATCAACGATTTTCTTTTCAAATATGTCAGGTTGTCTAGCTGGAAGACGAAAGCTGTGGAACGGTGCACAAATCATGAGCTACGTAGCCAGGGTTCGCATTTTGGCCAGAACTAACATCCACAAAGCACCGTAGGTTGTTGTTTGGTAGTATGACAGCACCCACTAGCTTTAAGCTCTACAAAACCACGATTCATCATATAACACGTACGTCCTTTCGAGTTCCTTCATATCTTCTAGATGGCTTGCACTTAGCGTGTACATTCCAAAGAATCCCAGAGCAGTTATCAGCCATACAATCGTCTGACGTCACGGGTCGTGAATGATGGTGGCAAACATAAAACTAACATTAGTTCACACTGTGTAACAATTTCAGACGATCAACCCTCTGTTCGGACTTCACTTGTGGAGTCGTGGAGAGACGCGAATCGACGGTTCACGCCGTCGACATTGATTATTCCCCATTACCACTCCAGTTGGAGAATATGTCCCATGTGGAAGCATCTCCAACACGGTGGACGTTGGGAACAGTGGAGAACCCGCCCGCCTTTTCTGGCCTATTGCTTCCAGGCATGTAAATAGTAAGATTTCGTGTGAGAGGCATTCAACTCTACCATCATTAGTCCAACAGCCGCACACAATGAAGCAGCATGTAAAAACAAAGTTGCGAACGAAATGAGTGGATAAACAAGCAAGTCCGTATAACAAAAATATCAACCATCTCCACTAAATGTAGTGGGGAACTTTGTTCTTTAAAACACCAGAATGCCTGAGGGATTGTAAGCCCGATGGCTGGAAGTAAATGCGGCGCCATTCCATCATGCAACTGCCGGTCCGTCAACAACTGTATTATTCCCGGTGCAATCCATAGAAGACATGCAGATGCTCGGTGTAAATTTGTAGGATGTTGAAGTGTGCAACAAGCTGGTATGACCCATTTTTTGAATTCATAATATCCATATAACCTTTCTCATCAGCGTTGGTAGTACATCCATCGATGAATGCACCAGTAATGTAGTGGGAATATTACTTACTGGCGATGTGACGTAAACCATCGACTGGAGAAGTTAACGGCCATGTGTCAATTGCCTCTCTCATGTTTTGCTGCAGTCATTGTTAGTATGTACAATTACAACCGATTATCGATTTCCAAACGCTGAATCCGCCAGGAATAAGGCGTATTCCGAGCTGTCGCAAGCAGACGTTAAAGGAAGAGTTCCACATTGGATTCAGAAGGCGAGATTGCCGGCAATGAAAGAAACCGACGATGCGATTACCGACAACTTTGTACTGTGATTCCGAATAGATGCTAGTCAACGTGACACGGATGTTTATGCGAATATTTCATTGAATATAACATAAATGCCTATAGCCAACACGTATGTGTTAATATACACACGCCCGTTAGTAATAATCCAATCACCCTGGTACGCCCTTACTCCATACTTACTGATAGCTTGTGTGTGTGTTGTGAATCAGTATACAAAAGCTGAACATGCTAAAACTGCTGGGGGAAAAAAGAATCTCAACCTGTTTGTCTCATGACTGTATAAAGACCTGGCGTTGAAACTCTTCCCTCTTCCCCCTCCGATAGACCACCTGGCAACCTCTCGGGGTTGTCGAACATTCTTCTCATTCTATATACCGGTCGTGCAGAGAAAATCCATAAATCTAAATTCGGCAATAGTCATATACCAGGAAAAGCTGATAATCAATCTCCTGTCGCGTTATTTGATAACAACTGTTCACATGTGGTATATATTTCATCAACTAACACAATGCTATTAACGTTGTATAAAAGGTTAGGTCAGAAAACCACATGTTCCATTGTTCGCCATAGCTCACATATTCAGTTTACGTTCTCCCGTTTATCGAGTGATTTCGCTTTCCATTCTTGAGTTCACTAATACATCTCACGAGTGGAAACGTTTCACCCCGCCCGGACACTCAGAACCCCGTAATGGTTAAGCATGTCATGAGATCCGGAAAATTCTTTCGAATTTGAGCAAAAAATGAAGTCCAGTCGAGGGGTCGATCCGTTCTCCCAAAAAAGTATGTGCCTTCTCATCTCTCTCCATTCTGAAAAGATTTTCTACACATTTCTCCGGGACTATCTATATGAAATAATGATGAAATAATTCGAAAGTGCATCCCCTCCATCCTCCAAACACCTCTTTTTTGGTACAGCTTTGGCCACTAGGCCAGTGTTCACCTTGTGGAGTGCCCGTTGATGTAACTACTCAACTATTTCATCGAATTTTGGAGATTCTAAGTACCATAATTTCAGAAGCATTTATCTCAAATTTTTCTTCCTATAGTGAAATTTTTTCCCTGTATGATGTCTGTTTTGTTGCTTTATTCACACAGCTGACTAATCGTACAATTTAAAACTGTGGTGTTCAAATGTGTATATGGCTTTAAAGTGTCTACATTGATCACGCTCTCCTGAGCGTGTTTCCCACAGATTCTTTGAGAAATAAATCATTATTATTATTACACTTGTTGCAAAGAAGCTTTACAACAGACGAATCGGAAAACATACATAATCGATTTCATGGTTCGAGGCACATCGAAACATGTTCTGAAAGATGCATGTTTGTAAACTCCCACTGACGGGGCTTTCAGTTTAAACAGAAAGTGGCTATTTGTTATGGTCGGCAATCACTCCACCGGGACTTTTATCATTTGGATTAATTAATCCAGGAGGTAAAAGAACAGTGCATTTTGAAATGTAGTCACAAAATTTTTCAAGACGTGGAACGCACCATAAGTGCCAATCTTACAGATGTTGCAGTTTATCGAGGGAATAGTGCTCATGGTTCTACCAGGCATATTCATGATGATAGAGTGCTTAGGTCACCTGAAAGATTGCATGTTTACATTGTTGCTATTAGTTCCGCTAAGCGTCCTTTAGTTAACATAAAATTTCCATTCCTCGGATATTCGACTGGTACAACCAGATTTCGAGGTGGTCCTGAGCGGTTTTCATTTCTGTTTAGGGTTCCCACTCTAAAGACTGTTGATAAGTTGAGCTCACATGAATTCTTCATTACATTGCCACCGTTTTTTCCGAACTGCTCAAAAAACACAACCACTTTTCTGGTCATGTGTTTAAGCAAATTTAAGTGGCTTGATGCAGTTCACCGAGCTGACTTCACCCAAAGGAGTATGGCAGTCTCTGCAATTTACCTCCAGCAATATCTCCCGATACTCACGGATATCCGTGAATTTCACTCCTCTGATAAATGTGACAGTCTGAGGCTTTGACTAGCATTGTGTGGCCAAGACACCTTTGGTGGGGGTTATTTATCGTCCTCCCTCGCACGATTTCTCCACTCTAGTAGCATTGTTTTCTTGCGTGATGTATAAGCGTTTCCCTCGTGATATCTGAGTTTTCTAAGAAGACACCCGGGGAACGTTCAGGGAACGGTGGGAGAAAAAAGCGCGCGTAAACCTATTAAGCGATTTCATCACGTCACACAATCCTTATCTGCCTACGAAGCTAAACTGCGTTGAACAGAAACCTATATTCGCACATCACTTATAAAGTATTGTCCACCTTCACGGAAAAGGAACTATGAGGCACATAGGCATTTATGTTATATTCAATGAAATATTCGCATAAACATCCGTGTCACGTTGACTAGCATCTATTCGGAATCACAGTACAAAGTTGTCGGTAATCGCATCGTCGGTTTCTTTCATTGCCGGCAATCTCGCCTTCTGAATCCAATGTGGAACTCTTCCTTTAACGTCTGCTTGCGACAGCTCGGAATACGCCTTATTCCTGGCGGATTCAGCGTTTGGAAATCGATAATCGGTTGTAATTGTACATACTAACAATGACTGCAGCAAAACATGAGAGAGGCAATTGACACATGGCCGTTAACTTCTCCAGTCGATGGTTTACGTCACATCGCCAGTAAGTAATATTCCCACTACATTACTGGTGCATTCATCGATGGATGTACTACCAACGCTGATGAGAAAGGTTATATGGATATTATGAATTCAAAAAATGGGTCATACCAGCTTGTTGCACACTTCAACATCCTACAAATTTACACCGAGCATCTGCATGTCTTCTATGGATTGCACCGGGAATAATACAGTTGTTGACGGACCGGCAGTTGCATGATGGAATGGCGCCGCATTTACTTCCAGCCATCGGGCTTACAATCCCTCAGGCATTCTGGTGTTTTAAAGAACAAAGTTCCCCACTACATTTAGTGGAGATGGTTGATATTTTTGTTATACGGACTTGCTTGTTTATCCACTCATTTCGTTCGCAACTTTGTTTTTACATGCTGCTTCATTGTGTGCGGCTGTTGGACTAATGATGGTAGAGTTGAATGCCTCTCACACGAAATCTTACTATTTACATGCCTGGAAGCAATAGGCCAGAAAAGGCGGGCGGGTTCTCCACTGTTCCCAACGTCCACCGTGTTGGAGATGCTTCCACATGGGACATATTCTCCAACTGGAGTGGTAATGGGGAATAATCAATGTCGACGGCGTGAACCGTCGATTCGCGTCTCTCCACGACTCCACAAGTGAAGTCCGAACAGAGGGTTGATCGTCTGAAATTGTTACACAGTGTGAACTAATGTTAGTTTTATGTTTGCCACCATCATTCACGACCCGTGACGTCAGACGATTGTATGGCTGATAACTGCTCTGGGATTCTTTGGAATGTACACGCTAAGTGCAAGCCATCTAGAAGATATGAAGGAACTCGAAAGGACGTACGTGTTATATGATGAATCGTGGTTTTGTAGAGCTTAAAGCTAGTGGGTGCTGTCATACTACCAAACAACAACCTACGGTGCTTTGTGGATGTTAGTTCTGGCCAAAATGCGAACCCTGGCTACGTAGCTCATGATTTGTGCACCGTTCCACAGCTTTCGTCTTCCAGCTAGACAACCTGACATATTTGAAAAGAAAATCGTTGATCGGCGAAAGTTTCCGGTTAATGGTAGTGGAAACAGTACGACATTAGGTAAGATCTGTTTCTTCAACACTTTTCCAAGTGTGTATGTGTGTGTTAATAGAAGCACTTCACTCTGGATAATCTCACGATCTACCCAACGGATGTGTGTACATATCTGGGAGAACTGAAAACATTCAATCCGCTAAATGATACCATCCTGTCAAAAAAGTCGCAACACGTGGCAGAACGTTGTGTGCGGATGTGTCTTTCAGCCGAGGCTGTCGTTATTGCGAGTAACTCATCTACCACAATCATGTTTTTAGGCTTAGTATTGCTGTACACCAGGCCTTCGCGAATGAACTGACCGTTCTTGTTTGCTCCCAATGGAATGAGCGTTACTCGCGCAGCGCCAACAGCTCCATTCTCGTTTGGCGGATGCACCTACATCCTTTCTATTGAGCGTCGAAAAATTTGTGAAGTAAGCATATGTAGAGATCGATTGAACCCCCGCAGAAATTCTCACGGACGAATCAAATGGGAACGCGGAATAGGTGTCCAGCGGTCTATGCTGTCTAATGTTTCCACACAGATGGCTGGCACGGTGAATTCGAACAAAAGCTCCGATGTGCAGTTGAAGCCGGAGAAATTTAATGTCTTCTATCGATCGCCCACGTATGGCATAGCTTGTGTAATCATTCAAACCGAGTTGAACATACTCCCCATTTTCGATGAACGTACAACCTCACTCCCGTGGTGTTCCCAACAGAGTACGTGCATCCAAAGGCAACCGAAGAATCAGTTCTTTCAACTGACTAAACACAGTGCCGACGGCTTTGAAAGATAAACGAGCTTCCATAACAATCGCGCGAACAATTTATAAAGGTTTCCCCTTCTCCTTGTTCGTACCGACGATGTCCTTATCTAAAACGATGACGGTAACAGTGCTGAATGACACCGTTACATACCTTCACCCTGCGTTATCGACAGGTTTCTTGTTATCACTGCTGGAGTGCTCGCTTAAGTGAACGAATGAAAGTGAGAATCAGTGAACCTCTCTTCCGTAAACAAAAGTACTTTGGCACTTTCCGTATCATAAGAACTAGTTTCAGGGGAACTTTCGTCTAAATTCTTTGGTAAACATCACAACAATCGCTTACGTAGATAAGGTTGTAGAATGGGAGGAATCGTTAACGCCTCCTTCACAGCGCTAGCCGTCGGTGTTGTACAGCTGCCCCCAGAACGTTATTAACGAGGTAGTTTGGCTAAACGATAAGCATGAGCACGGGAACAATCCCGCGGTCTTTTAAACGCCTTACCGCTCACTTTTCGCGCAACAAAGGAAATAAGATGGCTCAAACTAATCAGTAGGTACGCTTGCAATTTTTACGGAGTGGTTCGATTAAACAAAGTTGATATGAGCGGCGTAGGTATACGGACACGTTTTTAAGCAAAGAAACAGTTTTGATATTTCTATGGACGGTTATGCTTGTCGAACGATGCACAAAAATATATCGATCGCATTTCGGTGAGTGAATGAACACTCAAAGATCACTCGAGGAACAGCTGGGTTTTCCAGTGTGCTGCCAGGGCGATGAAGACACTCTTCTCGTAGACCTAGACGACTTCCCGGGACTACAGCGTTTTGCTCATCTGATTATTGTGAGCAACTTCAGTACACCCAAGATGAACTGGGCATCATTTTCTCACCAGGACGGTAAAAGCGGATTCTCGACTCCCTTATCGTCGCCGAAATGATGGAGAGCGTAGACACACCATAACAACGACCCGTAGTGGCACCGTTCTGGTTAAATCCCCTCTCTGCTCGACCCAGTCATCACTAATGACAGCCAGCTGGTAGACAGAGTGCTCATCAAGCCGCTACTTGGAAACAGTAATCAATCTCTGTTCACCCTTGATCTTACGAGCTACTGGTTACAACAGTCAGCAAGAAGCTTACAACTCCAACTTTTAATCACGCTGATTTTGACGGCCTGAGAAGCTACCTAGGTTCACTTGTTCATGACTATGACTCCTTGGTTCAGAACTACCGTGCGTTAAAAAGCGCACTTCAGAAGGAAGACGACTTATTTGTGACTCACAAACGGCCGACTCTTCCGCGGGTATACGTCTTCTCCAGGATCGTTCCCATTTATACGCGAAACATAAGCTTGCGGGAAAAACTCGGAGTACCTAAGTGCATTCCACATTGTTCGAAATAGATGCAGGCGGGAAATCTATGCCCAAGAAAAGTTCCTCGTCAGAGCCCGCGGGAACGAAAACTTCTTATTTTAGCGTATTAGGCGACTAAGAAGGAAGAAAACCCTTCGGCTATTTTTTGCGACTGCCCGACGAAGACACTCCACCTGGCTCCCTGGTTGTGGCCGAGTTGTTCAGGGAGTACTACTCGGCAGTCTACAACCTCGTACCGACGAACTGGCACTCTTTCCTACCGCTGCAGAACTTCCGACACCCATTCGTTATTGCTGTTTTCCGTGCTCGATGTTTAATACCCTTCGTACAAGATTAATTCATACAGTGCAGTGGGTCCTGACAAGATCCAGCCCAGGATACTCAAGGAAGAGGCTGCTAGTCTGACAGAACCCCTCTTTAAGCTGTCCAAGCAGACACACTGGAATGACATTCGAACCAATGCATGGAAAGAGAAGACGATTACACCCACTTTCAAAGCAGGCAACCGGCACTCTCCGGCTAGTTTTCGACCAATCAGTCCCACTACTTACTGACAACCCTCCCTGTAATTACCTTTTCTGCTGTACAAGATGATGGATAGCTTATTAAAGCGTGTCATCGCCGATCGTTCCTTAGCAAACCATCTTTTTCTTCTACCTAACATAGCTTCCTTCCTAACCAGTCACGCATAACAAATATGCTTATTTTTGTGGATAGTCGGACGGAGACTAAGAAGAATGACCTCATCTCAGATGCTATATTCCCTGACCTTGTCAAGGTTTTCGACCGTGTCTCACACGACCCCCTAAAACACAAATTGGAGGTCTGTGGCACTCGAGGAGAAGTTTCCCCTTGGTTTGCCTCCTATTTTATAATGGAAATTTCAGAGTTTAAACCGGATTAGGTCTTTTGCCTCCGCAGGATTTTCGGAGACAGTGATAGGTCCTCCGCTATTTCTTAGTTGCTCCAACAACCTTCCAGACAATATTTGCAGCAACGCCATTCTTTAAGCCGACGACCTAAAAATCTATAGTATGACTGACCCCAGTGCACTGCAGATTGATCCTGATGCGATGAAGCTCTGGTCGGACGATTGGAGTCTCCCACTAAATGACCATAAGTGTGTTCACATTTCACTCGGTAAAGATGTTGGCAATAACATTGTGTTTCATAGTGCGTTCAGCACAGGGAATATAATGAAAAACGATCTGAAGAAGGATCTGTGTATCTGGCTGCTGTCTAACATTTTCTTCGCGTATCCCCATAAGATAGCAGTTAAAATGGGAGTTGCCGCTCTTAGAATGATTAAGCGATACACTTACAGTGTGTACATCTAAGTATTTTTGTTAATACTTTCACCGTTTCTAATGCCATTTTATACTGTACATGAGTCTCACATCTTTGTCCATTTCCTACCTTTCTTATGTCCAGTCAGACTATATGGGTCGGTTCTGAAGAGCGTGTTAGGGCTAGGGTAAACCCGTCCCGAAGAACACAATTCCGCTGTCACAATTCTGATACCTCAAGCCGTTACTCAGGCAAGGATCGACGTGGGACTCAGATATATCTGCACGTTCACACAGACCATATTTTTATGTAAACTTGCAAGACGTCTGATAAGTAAACACTCTGACTACCCGGAGTCCACTTTGTTCGTGTTTTCAGACGTCTATCGTATTTCGCGGTTTAGATACCAATCAGAAGTGATATATATTCGCACTGTTCGTTCATCGTTTTTTGTATCCGTTATTCGTGTTTGTGTTCAACAGTATTCGGTTATAACTCTGAATATCCTTCTTTTGCAACAAGTATTAATTTCTAGGTTTTTGTTTGTTAAGTATAAATCCACATTTCTTTTCCTTACAGAGAAATCAGCTAGTCTATCCAATTCGTCACGAAAGCGCATTTGGGACGATTTGTACAGCGCCTCCTTAATCGTGAAGAAAAGGAGTGTATTGGCATGGAGTGTGTTGTTAAGCAACTATAAATTAGGACATCAAAAGCATCATGATGGACTGTGATTCGAGACTAAATAAGTGGATACCCTGATTAGACGGTTGCTTACCTTGGTGATGTCTGCATGCAAACTTTTGTGGACCAATTCTTGGCAACTGTTAAACTCTGGTTTTGTTGAATTCTTACTAAAGATGACTGGAGGTACCTACTACTACTCCATCTTTCTAATTTATTCTTCATGCCAGCATTTTTTGTATGTTCAAGTCTAGAAGGAACCTTGCAGGCCGTGGTGACGAACAATGAGCCATAATTCCATTTGAAATGAGGAAGTAGCTCGTCACCGTCGGGAGTCATCATTAGCATAAGACATCCACGCACTCACGTCCAACAGTGCTTCAGAACTTCAGCAAAGACGTTCCAAAATGTCACGAGTTATACTAAGCCTAAGGATAGCATGTGTTCCTCATTAGTTTTATGACTCAGTTTAGGAACGCAGCCCATTGCATTAGAGAGCTAAGACCAGACAAGTCATGAAAAGCCATGGGCCTGAGGACATCACTTCAAAGGTTTGAACACTCGCAAGTTTGAGAAGACTGGTAGAAAAAAACGCATGAACTGTGCCTCCGCGTATTGGAAACAAACTAATTAGATTCAGTTCAGAACACCAGAAACAAATAAATAGACAATACAGAATGCTGTGTGCTCGAGAGTTTCGATGTACCGAGAAGATCAACACTATTGACAAACTTGAAAGCAGAAGTCCCTTCGATAAAAAGACTGTGGTGGGAAGCTGCCTGATTCACCTCCTAACCAAATCCCGATACAGAAGATAGTGAAGTAATGGAGACCTACTACGTCGCTTCAGAACCTAACACCATAATCAAGTAAACACTCTCACTGACACATATTATGCTGCTCGCCAAGCTCATCACTTTAAGTTGTTTGAAATGTTTATGGCCGTATCAATCTCGGCATTCTCAAAATTCCTGCAAATCGTGGATTACGCTTCTACTATTGGTGTAACCATTTTTGCTATCTTTTGAATGTAAAGTTACTGCAAGCCATTAGCGGCAAATTTAGTGCAACAACCCTGCTAGTAGAGCTCTACCTATTGTGATGTAATAAACCTACGCGATGTGTGTTTTAGTAGATACGTGCACCAGAATAGCGATCCCCGGGTATGCGGAATACTTTACAGACAGGAAATGAAAATACAAATGAATAAGAGACCTAACCTTTATCATGCTGACACTATACTAGGTCTTATGGTACACCAAGCGAGGTCAATACGCGAGAATATCCAAGGTGGCTTATGAATCACTCGTCGAGCGTGTGAGCAACCTGGAAATATGTACGGCATCATTGCCACGCAAGAGCCAACAAGCATGCAAACAGACGCCGTCACATGCAACAAGCGGATGCTAGACAAAAGTCCTTGCAACTTTGTGTACAATGTGAATCGGTATTTCAGAAGGAATTTTACACGTCGCAGCACAGGCAGACCTGGGTTTTCATCAGGTCACTACAGCGTTGTACTAGACCTCGTTATCTAAGATGACAATGTTTTTAGACTTCACTACCAGGAATGCCACTTAGTCGCCACAATGTTTGGTTGAATTCTCAGGGTCGACGGCAGTTTCCGTGGACATTCGTGTTCCTTAGCGGCTGGCGTGCGTTTGTAACAGTGACTCTCTCGCATTCGCCTTCCTAGCGCGCTGACGTGTATTGACTGGAGCTTTCCTGTTTACGTGCTGGGTGTGCCACTTAATAAAGTTTGTTTTCAGCCTTGCACGTCTTCTCAGTGTGATTTTCGTGAGGCATTAGCATGAGGCCTGGGAATCGTATGAATTGGGACCGCGAATGGTTTCGTGTATTGTAGACCTCAAGAGATGGTGATCTCTGCTTCCTCACTATGTATGTGCTTCGTTGAGTCAATGTTCCTGTCCCATTGATAGCAACTTTCTACTGCAAACAACCCGAGGTCTCCTTCTGATGATTTCCAAGCCAGGCTTGAACTCAAATGCGATTCTTGGAGCTAGTCGAGGCAAGGGCTGCTTTGTAGTAAGGGCTGTTATGACTGGCTGAAAATACCAGCAGGACTATTTCTGGAAGCCAAATGAAGATTTTGATCCGTGGTTTAAGGGGGTACAATGAACTCCTTGAGCGTACAAGATGTGTGCATCACGAACTGTCCAGTCAAATCTTCCCTGGTTAAAGCAGCTGTTGGCTGCAAAACGTACACATGCCAGGATGCAGTTTCGGACAACTTCACGACTGCTGACTTTGAAACTGCACCTCTAATAGGCAACACCGTAGAAAGATACTTGGTTGAGAGAATGGTTGGTCGTGTCTTCCAATGAAACAGCTTCCAACCCAAATCCGCGAATCTACATAGAAAATCTTGGAAAATTAGCTCGAAATATCCTAGTAAAGTCGACGAGGATCGATATACCCCACCATGTCCATAATTTCGGAAGTTTTATGAGCGCCTACGCCCTTACTTAAATTTCCATCCACGCTGTCAAATGAATCCGTACTCGGCCGCAGTGTCTAATACAAACTTTTCCCATGAGCCAACTCACGCTACTCGAAGTCCCTAATCTGCAGTAACACACACTGTTATTTCGTTCTCGGCTCTGATCATAGCAAGAGCCTTTGAGGACTAGGCAACAGGTCTTGCTTCAAGATCCAAATAATATCAGAAGCTATTGTTAAATGAAATATGATTTGCTGGGAGGATTATTGGTTGTCCTTTATTATGCTAACAATCTTCTGATGAAATAAACGTCAAAAAGTGGATAAACACAAACGTTTGTCAGGCGGTTCGTCCAGATGTGGTGGTTAACTGTTTCGTTCGAAATACCCTATGATTTATTATTTCTGATTTCTACCACCCGGTCTCATTGCGAAATGTGAAACTGTCGCTACCTTGAACGGAACACTTTCTACAGGTATAGCGTGTGTGGGAGCAATCGCAATTTCTCTCCGGCGGATCACTTGTTTGTGGAGTGATAGAATGGCATTCTTCAGACCTGTGTGATAGACACCTCAGTGAAGTCAATAAAGCTGTGAAAGGCAAAGTTTGTCTGTTGCATTGTCGTCTTCATTCAGGATCGGGTTATTTTGTATTGGACTCATAGATATGAAGCGTATCTGAACAGTGACTGTTGATAAGGAATGAATGAGCAAAGGATGAAAACGGCCAATGCCCACTAAATCTCTCGCTTTCCTGCGTCGGAATATCAGAAAAATTAACTTAGGTAACAGATTTTCAGATCTCCATTCTCGGATTCAAATGCTTGTTCTGTTTTTAATGGTGTCTTTGTAGGCAGATGGAGAACTATGATTCAGCACAGCTTAAAACAACTTATTGGTCTGTTATGTATTTATTGCTTTCTTCCTTGAGACTGCTAGAAATGATATTGTGATCATAGGTCACCTCACTGAAAATCTTCACTCACAGAATTCCCAAGCCTCATGCTAACGCCTCACGAAAGTCACACTGAGAAGACGTAGAAGGCTGAAAACAAACTTTATTTAGTGGTTCACCTAGCACAGTACGACAAGGTACACGTCTGATGAACATTTAACAGCTTGGTTAGTTGTGAAAACAACGCTGACTGGAATTACGGACCACGACTGGACGTGATCTTCAAAACGAACAATCCAGTGCTTGGCAGAGGCGTGGGCGACATATACCGTTAACGGATCTGTTAGAAGCATGGCTTTTGGTAAGTGAGTGAATCGGTCGATACGTACGAAAAGGTAAGTGTAGTCGCGGGAAGTTGGTAGTCATCCAACGAAGTCCAGTTTGACATGTTCAGAGCGATCATCGTAGATGAGATAGCTCGCAATCGGCTCCTCGTGTATCACCTGAAAATGGTCCATTAGCGTGCGAGGCAACAATGCCACGACCTACGTCAGGCCAGACAAATCGATCGGCGATATGTGTGATCCTGGTTACGATAGGTTGTGCGATGCTCCTAAGGCTGCTGTTCACGAGAAGTGACACCCGATGGACTGAAAACACCCTAGTGAGTTGTCAAACACAACGGTACCAACCGAAAAAGTAAACAGGGCGTTAACGATGTGCGGTTCTGTACATTTCAGGTCACTCAGGGGGACGGCTGAAGCGTAGCAATGTTGTTAGAAGAAAGTGGGTCAATAGATGTGGAAAAGCTATGTATTCGTGACATGACATTCACGACAACGCTTTGCAGTTCCAAAGACCTTGCGGGCATCCGTGGAAAACTGGGTTGTGTAGTCCAGAGGTCGGACTTCACTAGGAGACTGTCCGTTGGAATAATTCCGCAGGACATGCACATATGTGGTTTGTGATCCGTGAAGCTGTTGAAGGCAGCTCCTCGATTGTGCTGCAGCAAATGGCGGACAGCCCTATATGAAGCCAAGGGTTCCGTACTGAAAGTGAGGTTGCGCGTTTCGGTTTCACTAAAGCGTGAGAAAAAGTCAACTGGTTGTCATACTTTCTCAGACACTGTACGTACGGCTATGTCCGATGCATTAAAGGTGACACTGATCGATACATCCGGTTATCCATGCACGGTCAAATGTTATACACTTCGAAAGTGGAACAAATAACCATTTGTAGAATACATATGGGTGGCTGAAAAAGCACACTAACCCAACAGATCATTTAGCTACGTCCCTCAGTATAATTGGATTCCACAGCAGATGGTTCACGCGTGAGTTTGAGAGGCAATGCATCAACGGTCGTGAGCGCCATGAGTGCGCTAGTGACAACCTGTAGAACATAATCGCTCGATTAGCAACCGTCGCCAATCAACTGGTATTGAAAGTAAAAATGCAAGTGGACCGAGCAGAGCAGTTGATGCCATTTTGTTAAATAGATTATGTGACTGAATAGACGATAAAATTGGCACTGGAAACGTAACGAACATGTTGACAGTGTTCATAAAATTTATGCGCTCTAAGTCATAGTGTTTCGAGTTATCTTGATATAAACTAAACCAGAGCATTCGTAAAGAATGTGGAACCTACAAAAAACTGAGGGTTCAGATTACGATTGTTTGCCCTGGCGGCAAGCTACCGTACATAAAAAATACGTCACCGTTGTAACGGCCACATTTGTTTATTGCTAACGGTTGCCATTCGCATTCTTTTTGTTTCAAACTTTCGTATGTGCTTAAACGTTTGTTTGAACCCGTATGAATACCAACAAGTGCCCCACGCACTCGAAAATACGGCTCATGCTGCGCACTCGCTTGCCGTTTTGCTGTGTTTTCACTTCGTTTTGTCATTCACTCGCTCACGTCAAATTCGCGTGTTCACTGTATACTCTTCGTCTACTCGTCGCGTTATTTTTAACCGGCCGTTTGTGGTTCGCATTTGATTCTATACGGTGCAAACTAAGACATGTTGGCAATGTAACATTCGGCCTACAATCATATTTCTCTAAATTTTTTTGAATATGCGTTGCACTGAACATGCTAACACGGTCTAATAAATTTGAAAATAGGAAGGAAAATCAGCTTCCACAGATTACGATAGATGGTCAAATCAGAGGCGCGAGTTTTTCATCGTTCGGTGGAATGCCTCAGTGTGGTGGGGAGATATGCACAAAAGTCCATAACGCGTGGGTTACAGATATAAGGGGCGACCAGACGACCCATTAGTCAACGAAATCGCATCAACGGACGAAAAATGGTAGACAAAATGTGACGGATGGCCATATCGGAGGTGCCATTATTCCAACACTCGATGGAATATCTTAACACAGTAACGAGATACATCCAAAAGTCCACGGCGAGTGGATTGCGGACAACAAGAGCGACCGAATGAGTCATCGATCGACGAAATCGAACAAACGGACGAAGAATGGGAGACAAAAACCTACTACAGAAAACGTCAGTCACACGATTGGCGGCATCCGATTCGCAATAGCCTGTCACAGTGACCGAAGCTAAAGAAAGCCAGTACTTGACCATCATCGCAATTGGGTTGCTTGCGCACCACCTGCAGTTTCACCCACACACCACATATCCAGTGTAAATCCGAAGGAATAAGACCGGGAGGTTTGCGAGTGCTACCTTTGTGTCCAGCCGGCCAATGCTGGTTAGCCAGTTGATTTGCTAGTAGGGAAAGGAAGCCCTTACCTCTTCAAAAAATGAACACAGGGAGACTGCAATGATGACATCTACGCTGATGATACAAGAAGCATTGCAGTGTAGGAGTGCAGGTTAGTGCATCCCAGAGAAGATAGGGATGAAAAACAACTTTCTCACTGAACTATGAAAAGCCAGGCAGACCATTCATCATACAATACACCAACAAAGCCGAAGAAAAGAATAGATAGAAGACCACAGACACTCAAGTTTCTGAAGAGAGGAGCGGATTAGCTGTCAATGACCAGGATGTTGGCCGATGCAGTCATTAACAGAAGTAGAATGGATATACTGATATGACCTACCTAACTGGAGCCTAACATACTCGTCGCCTCTTCGCCGACGGTGTACTATGAGTACGTTGGTGGTCTACTAACCCCAAACGGTCACCGCATTCGCGGTCGCACACGTCGCAACTCCATATAGTCACGTCACCGCAACCTGTGGCAACGATGGTTCCTTTGCGTACCGCACGCTTCCGCTCGCGACCACCCAACAGTTGCTCGTTGAATCTTCGGACGCCCGCCCGAACCGTATTCCTCCAGGCTGTCCGGTTCAACGCCAAATCTTCCCAACATTTAAAATCAATGTTACAACGTGAAAGACTTACCTGCACAACATCCTGGTACCTCCGCTTCTGGCCACCGGGATTTCGTTTACCTGACTTCACTTGCCCGTACAGTAACTGCTTCGGAATACGGTCATCGCCCATCCAACGGACATGATCGAGCCAAAGGCGCTGATTCAGAATCAACATGGCTTCCATCCCGTCCATGCCCGCTCGCCGCAGCACCTCGGTGTTCGGAATCATGTCCGACCACCGAATACCCAAGATGCGCCTCAAACACTGCACATGGAATCGGCTCAGATAGCTCACGTTCCGCTGATACAATGTCCACGTCTCTCTGCCGTACAGCAGTATAAACAGAACCATTGAGCGGTAGGAACACAGCTTGGTGGCCATCTTCAGGCTATGATTCTTTCAGACACGCTGTTCAAGACGTTCAAAAGCAGCGCTAGCCTTCGCCACACGCGCTCTCAGCTCGCGGTCCACGGACAAATCTGTCGACAAGTTGCTACCCAAGTAGCAAAAATCCCCGCAGCCATTCACAGTGTCTCCAGCGATGCGAATTTCGGGTGGAGGTACACAAGCAGCACCTCCACCAGGAGAAGGCTGAAAAAACGAATACGTCTTACCTGTGTTGATGTCCAACCCGAACTTCGATGCTGCCGAAGCGAATGCTGTAGCTAGACGTTGCAGCTCTTCTTCGCTGTGCGCTAGCAAGGCGCTGTCATCGGCGAACAGAAGCATCCGCATCCTTGAGGTCTGCAGCCGGGTTGAGGCGCCAAATCGTCGGATATTCAACAGACGCCCGTCCGTCCGGTACTCCACCTCGACGCCATCCTCTCCAGAATTCTGAAAAGCAACTGTTACCATCGCAGTTAAATATAAGCTAAATAGGGCTGGGGCTAGAACACAACCCTGCTTCACGCCAGTGACGATGTCAAAATCATCCGAGGTCGATCCACACGATTGCACCTACGCCTTTATGCCCGCATGCAACAATCTAACCATATTGACGAACTTACCTGGACATCCAAACTTACCAAGCACCGTCCACAGCGTCCCGCGACTCACGGAATCGAACGCCTTGGGGAAGTCCACGAACAGGGCATACAGGGGCTGATTCCATTCCGGGCACTTCTCCTGAAGCTGTCGAACAGCAAACACCAGGTCGATGGTACTCCGACTCGCCCGGAATCCACACTGCTCCTCGGGAACATTGTCCTATAAAACGGTCGCATTCGGTTGGTTCAGGAGGATTCTGCCACACACACACACACACACAAACCAGGCAGAAGTGCACACGACTTGTGGATGAAAACTGCTGTTGTGGACTGGAATTCCGGCTCATAAACGTTGGCGTGCGATTGGCTTGGGAACGAGCAAATTGGGCGATAAATAACGTGCATTGTTGAACGAATTTCTCCTACAGAGGTTACTGTTATTATTACGTTGCCCCAAACTACGTCCCGGGTTTAAATATATTCACAGGTGAAGAGCCCTTTAAGCAATGAAAGCTTGGAGATGGTAGTTGGAAAACAAACTAGCGCTCCAAGAACGCTTTACGACGCCAACCGTTTTTTCTCTCCTAGTAAGAAACAATTCCAGAAAATCAAAACTGTTCATTTGATGGAGGTGGCTCAGGCTAGGCGAGGAGTAGGTCAGTTTTATTTCAAGGGAATTGGTTAATATAAATGCAGTGTACCGAGTTCGGCGATTTCATTTTGCTGAAGCGGTCAAAGTAGCTGTGAGCTTAAGATTATTAGCGGGTTCTCAACAAGACAATTCTTATTGTTCCAAAGTAGTTTGGACCCTCTAAAAAGAGGAATATTTTATCGACGGACTCTGGTCTACAACGTTTAGTGACAATGATGCATTGGTTGAACAACAATGAACATACAGGTAGATGGTGAGTGTACACACGAGTGGTTTACAATAAAAGCTAAGAAACTAAAAAAGCAAGTTGATTTTATGCTGTGTGGGAGAACGGTGGTAGTGGGAAAATAGAGTACTGTTCATTTGGTTCACAAAACGATTAGTCCTTCTCATTTTCTGAACCAAACAATCAAACCATGGAATCATACGTCGATTCACAACCGATCTGAACATCACAGAGTGACACACGAATCGTTTCATGTAATTGAGTGTACTGTCCTACAGTCCACATTTAACCAGGGTTGTGAGCCAAGAACGCGGATTTGGCAGATTAGGTATTCAGAAAACCAATACGGGTCATGTGCTTCAAAATGATTACAAACAAAAGCACTCACCTGCCTACGGTACTGCTCCCAGAACGTCACGGTTGCCACGGACGCTAATGCTCAGTTCCTGTATGTACCGAGAATCATTCCATGTGATGCTGTATCCCAATACTTCTTGTATTTTTTCCGCCGCTAACTCAATGTCAAAATTTATGCTTCTGCCTAACTAATGAATAGTACTGGTGTGAGTGGTATGCAGCGATCTCTCGTCACCAATACACTTCTCCCCCGCAAGGATTATTCAAGTCGTAACACAAGACGTTCAGGTTCTCTTCGTTTGCTCGACGATTTGCGTGCCGGCCTCGATGCTGTTTGACATACATGGCGTGCATTCTGTTCTTTTGTGGACTCGACGTTAATGTTTATCATTCCTAATCACACACACTGGGTTGCGACGTCCCACCAACACATACGATCCCCTCCACTATGCCAGGAACTTCCTAGATCAGGGTCCTGTTTCCCACACGCTCCGCCGGTCTCGGTATTTAATCTTGGAACCAGGTTCAAACACAGTCCTTCGACCCGATAACCTCGCAGTTGATTGCTCCTTAGAAGCTTCATGTATGTTCTTCAAGTTTCGGTTGGTCAAGTTCCGAGATTCTGCTAATTCACGCGCGCTCATCCGTCGGTCTCCTCATTAACTAATTTCCTGATCGACTGGCAAGCGTGGCACGTGTCTATGCATTAGCTCGAATGGCGACTTTTTCGTTGTCCCTTGCGGCGAACAGCGGTGGGCCAACAGAATCAACGGTAACGTTTCTTCTCAGCTTACGTCATTCGCAGCCAATCACTCTTTGATTGTGCGATTGTTCCTTTCCGTCAGTCCGTTTGATTGAGGATGGTATGGAGTTGTGCGTATTTTCTTGATTCCCAAACGCTCCAAACAGTTCCGAAACTCCTCACTTTCGAAGCAGGGGCCTTGATCAGTCAATATGCTTCGTGGTATCCCATGATCTGTAACGATGTGTTCCATCACCGCCCTGCACACGGTGCTCGCGCTCTGATCGAGGATAGCAGCCGATTCGATCCACCTTGTTAAATGTTTAGTCATGAATATGATGTATTGATTTCCGGACTGCGTTACTGGGAAGGGACCCATCACATCCACTGACCATAATTCCCCAATTTCACTGACTGGGATTGGTTGTGTGAGATAGTGACTGGGGTGGTTAGTGTTCTTCATAACCTGACATTGCTGGTACGCCCGCACATGATTGTTAACATCATTCTTCATTCCCGGTCAATATGCCCTTTGCTTCCGCACTTCGTAGGTCCGATGACACCCCATATACGTCAGCTGATGATGTCCCTTTCAATTCCACCGGTGTAACCAGCATGTTTATTCCCTCCCGCAGTTGGCGCACCAAAATTCCGGCACTGTTCAAACGCAAGTCTGACCAGTACATTCTGAAAGCTTCCAATTCTGGATTCCCCCGTCTTCTGGCAGTTGTCTCCCTGACAGAAGTTGACCAATCACTGCCCGGATCGCCGTATCCATCCTCTGTGCTGCTTGTAGTTTTCCGGCGTCACTCTCCAATTCGATACTGTTAACTTCGACCACGTCCTTGTGACTTCATCCCTGTGTTGCTTTCGGGAAAGCAAATCGGAAACAGTTTTCTTCTCCAGCTACATGACGAATTGTGAATTCGTACTCCTGTAGTCGTAACACCCAACGAGTCAGTCTTCTTCGGGGGTCCCCTGCCGATTTAACTCACCCCAACGGTTTGCGGCAGGTCTCCACATGGAAACTTCGGCCGAGTAAGTGCGGCCTCCATTTTCCAAGGCTCACACGATCGTCAAACACTCCTTCTCTGTCACTGAGTAGTTGGGTTCAACAGGACTCAGTACCCCACTGATATATTCCACAACACCGCCCTTCTGCTTCAACACAGCTCCGATTCCTAAATCGCTCGCATCCGCTGCGACAACGGAACCCTGTTCAGCCACTGGCAATTTCAGCATCAGCTTTCCTCACTTTATCAATTGTTGGACCTCGACGAACGCTTGATTGGCTTTCTGTGACCAATGAATTTCGTATAAAGGACTCGCGAGGTCATGGAAGTTTTTGATGAAACGACTGTAGTGCCCAACACGGCCGAGAAACTATTATAACGTCCTTTTCGATTTTGGCACCGAAATGGCTTTGATTGCCAGCAGTTTCTCGGGCAGTGGCTGGACCTCCCGCTGACCGACCTTGTGACTGAGAAGTACTACTGCTTGTTTCATCAGTTACGACTTTGGACTACTGATCCGTAGGCCGGTTTGGTCAGACTCCTGCAACACAGCTGAAACGTGTACTATATGTTCTGTCTCATTCGTGCTGTAAATGATGATATCGTCTCCATAGACAACAGTATTGCTTAATTCGCCCGAATGGCATACGCTTGAAGCAATATTGCTTTCTTTCCACTTTAAACGCTGTTTCACCATCGTCCGATTGCTTGATCAGAACCTGCCAATATCCGGACAGCAAGTTAACACTGTAAATACCCCACCACTGGAACTACTACGACTTTATTGCCTGTAACCTCCTTGAGCCGCCTGAAGTCGACACAAAATCGGAATTTACTACTAGGATTGCTCACCAACAAGATGAGGGAATTGAACGAGCTATCGGCCTCCTCGATGAGTTTTTTCAATTTCCGCCCACAAGTGTTCTTCTAGAGCCGAATGGCCGAAATCACTTCGGCTCGCTAGCGATTTCGTATCCAGCCAATCACAACAGCCATACGAGTCCTGATCCACGGTGAAAAACTGAAATTTGCGTATCAGCAACTGACTGTCACAAGTTGGTATTGTTCTGGGTGCGTTCGCTTCAGTATGTCCAAACTGGGTTTTGCGCATCCTCACTAATGACACCACCCCATAAGTCGTCACAAATTTACCATACTTCAAATCAATCATGGCATCTGCGCGGTGAATAAAATCTGATGTGCGTCGGGGGAAATGATAAAAGGTTGTTTGACTACGTAACCATCGATTCGGACACAATATTCGGTTAGGCCATTAACTTTGATGGTAAACCTACCGACTGTCAGAACGACCATTGCATACGGCAGAACAATCTTTCCTCGTCCCGGCCCAGTCAGTAAAATCGTGGCCCAGTGTCAACAAAACTGCATCTATTACCGGATCCCTTCCCAGACAGAAAACAATCTGTGAAACGCTTATTAAACTACGACTTTTTCTTGTGGAGTGGGCAAAATCTTCACCCGTGTTCATGTCTTCTACATCTGTAGCACCACGGTTATCCTCCTTCTTCACCTTCAAAGCCGCCACTTCCTGAGTCAACTTTTCCACTGCGTTTCGAAGGTCATTCAGTTCATTTGATTCGCTTGCCTCCAACTCGTGGACCGTCGGAAAGTTTTCCACCAGTAATTATCGAGCTGCATTAAATAACTGTTTCAGCGTTATCGAATGTGCGATGAAAGCAACCCTAAGCCGATCCCGGACTGTTGGTGGGACTCCCTCCAAGAATTGATCTGTCAGCATGCGTTGTTCTGAATCCTGGTCCAAATGTGACAGCGCTCTTGACAACGCTGCCTGCAGCGACACGGCGTAAACAAAAGCGTCACCTCCTGATCCCAGCCGGGCGCCCTTGAACCGCTGCATTGCCTCCTGACATTCGGTGGGGCTGCCGAGCACAGCAACCAACACCTCCTTCGCGGCGGCTCACTCCAGCTTCGTATGGCCCCTTCGCGCCGCATTCAGCCCCGCCTTTGCCCTGCCCTTGAGCAACACCCGCAGGACCGCCGGATTCATCTGATCGGTTTTGACTCCGACCGCCTCCGGCACGTCCTCGAAGTCCTCCAGCAAACTCTGGACGTCTCTATCCTCAAACGGCTGAAGCCACGGGGTCCCCATCCTTCAATCCTGGTCACGGTACCATTCGTTGTGAGTTAACAGCGCGGATGGGGCAACGATTTGGTATTCAGAAAACTAATACGGGTCATGTGCTTCAAAATGACTACAAACAAAAGCAATCACATGCGTACGGTACTGCTCCCAGAACGTCACGGTTGCCACGGACGTTAATGCTCAGTTCCCGCATGTACCGAGAACCGAGTGAGATCAAGTATGAGTTGTGCTCAACTTAAATTTAGCCAAATCTCCGCCTACTCATCAGTACGCAAAAGCCTATTGACCCAATGTGGCCAGACTGTCAAAGGTTAGTAAGAACAATAGCTGTAAAAACGGAAGAATCGACGAAGATACGTGTCATCTGTATCAGTGGAGATTATACAGTAACATAAGCATAGCTACCGATTAACCAGAACAGCTGATACCCATTTATTTGTCTCGGTTATTTATAGACCTGCTCAATTCGGTACCATTTGTCACACTATCTTCATTTACTATGCAGTAGCCTTTCAATTTTGACCACTACAACCCTAACGTTCTCCATCTCTGTCAAACTGGAAGTGAACCTTCACGATGTGACCCGTGACTCGTATGTTTTGTGATTTTTATGCCATGTCTACCATATCATCATATCACCGTGTCCAAAAGATCGTTTAGCACTATCAAACATATTGTGTCTGTCCCCTGTTGCTATACTCTCAGATCATAAATATATTGTACTGTGTTGTCGCAGCAACTAGCGAGAAGGGACGGAAATATCTTTGTACAGAACAATTTGTGCTCTGTTTACCATTCTTCCGTATCCTATTGCATTTCGAATAAACGCAAGTTTGGTTATTTTGCACATTGTAAATCACGTTAATTTTGGCCTGAATTTTTGTGACACAAAAATACTCCAACTAAGATAGTGTTCCATCAGTTCGGATAGAATGGATATTTTTAAAGCCGTATTTTGAAAAGATAATCTGTGTTGTTAAGTTTTACATGGCAGCATAACAAAACTGTAGTCAAACGGTGCCTCTTTAGATAGACTTATAAACAAAGTGGTACACAGATGAAATTTTCAACAATGAGGGATCAGCAAATAAAACGAGTAAATGTTCCAAATTTGACCCGGTGCCTTTTGCCGTGTAAGAATCGCAATCAGCCGGAGAGCTTACAAAATTTAAACGATCATATGAATGAGAACCACCTCCGTCGTTATGTCTAGGCAATACTGAGTATTTTAAATGGGCTACTCCAAACCGAACACACACACCAGGAGGCGAATTTGAGTTGAACTCAGGCAAATTTCACGAGCTTAAGTTTTGAGTGAGAAACCTGTTTGGGGCCACTTTGACAAGCAAGCGCAGTAGCTGCCCTTAGAAAAATAGCTGACCAACACAGTGTTGTGTAGTAGGCAGCCTCCTTTATCAGTGGCATAGTGCGTACATTCGGGAACTGAAGGGCAAGCCTCAACGCCAAAAGTACCAGAAACGACTAGCAGAACAATGTACGCACTGTATATGACGTGACACCAGCGCGAATGACAATGTATTGTTTCCCAATGTGTGTGAATTTACGTCAGCCGTGCAAATGACTGTACGTGTTCGTGGTCCTATGTTTTAACATAACCTGTGCGGAACTTCGTGCAATCAACAAATTCGCACGACAATGTGGTGTTACCAAACGTGTCAGTTGGCACATAAATTCCTGAGCGGTCCAAAGAAGTGGTCGGGCTTACAGATGTCAAGGAAGTATATTTGTTTGTGCTGAATTTATCTGTTACCAGACCGAAGCTGCATGGGGGTATGGCAGTTTTCGGCTTTTACCCAACTGGAAGTAGATTTTCACTAGCATAGCACACCCACAGTACTGAATTGCGTTTGCGTGGTCAGTTATAAACCAGTTCGCATAAATCGGCCTTCCTTGACCCACGGGTTATGTACGTTACAAGCTGCACTCCACATCAAAAGTGACTTGTCAAGCACCGCAAATATTGTATGAGCAATGTAGATATCTATGGTGAAAATCTACTCGATTTACCGCTCATCCAAACACCGACACAACACAAGATCTGACAAGTGACCAATCCAAATGTCGCGTTAAAGATACAACATCAGGGTTGGTCGGACGGTCTCAGTGTTGTGCCTTCCGGTATTCGGCATTGTTTGTACCGTATTGCACCAACTGACATACAGTTTGTGACTTTGCATGTGCTAACACGGTCAGCCAATTACACACCGTGATTTCTTTAATATTGTTGTACATCCATAAATCCGACTTCTCAACTCATGAACAAGAACTGCACACTGCTACCAGTACCAGGTCTTCTCCTTATTACTTGCGTGGGAGGCTTCAATTCAATTACGATCTATAGGGCTATTCGAAGTCCCGAATTCCGAGCATCACAAACTGGCGTCGCGGAATGGAACCGCCTGCAATCGAGCAATTAAATATTCATGCTGGTACGATTGAAATCGAGGAATGGGTCGAACGATTTGAACTATGGTGCAGCATTCGTAGTGATGTGAAGAAGGGAAACCAATCAGCTTTCTTCGTCACCGCTGGTGGTTGTGAACTGCAGTCACTACTGAAGAATCTGGTTTATCCAAATGTCCCAGTCTCGTTGCCATTCGGCGAACTAAAGAAACTGCTGTTAAAGCAGCGAAGTTCAATTCACTAGTACGTTCAACAAGCACGAGCTTCCGTGAGTCCATTCTACAGTTGCAAAAACAAGCTGCTTGTTGCAACTTTGGTGACAAGCTGGAGGAGCAGCTGCGTGATCGATTGATTGCTGGCGTTAATGACACTGTTCTTCAGCGTAGAGTGCTGGTCAAACAAGATATGACTTTCCAAGAGGCCCGAGACATCTGTGAGCAGAAGGATGATCTCAATACCACTACAGCTGATTCGAATTTGACATTATTTCAGAAGACCAAAGCGCATACTGTCACCCGAAGTCAACCAGTGAACAGGCCTTCTCATGCACCCATCATCAATCCTGGTCTAAAGAAATTTAACAAGTGTTTCTCGTGCGATGAGTTACACTAACGATCATTTTGTGGTAATGCTTGTCAGCCTAGTTGTTGCTTAAGCCTCCCGGTTACGAATGTATGTCCACAGTCGATATCCACGGCGTCGCTTTGCCTTACCAACTGATCCACTGTGCGAGAGAGCTAATCAAATTCATCAGAGGCACGACATGCTGTGAATTGACTCGGGTGGCCCAACATTTCTCGGGTCATCGCCACTTATGGATGTTGGTTGCAACCAGAATACAGACTCTCAGTTCCATTGATAGATGTAGGAAAGAGAACCAATTGACAAACAAGACGAATTAGTGAGGCAAAAAGGACACCACTTGTTTCGATACTAGCGAAGTTGGCAAACCCGAGGGCAAACAAAATGAAAGGCATTGGTAGTCACTGTCTAAGCTCGTGAAGAAAACCATCAATTCTCGCTCCCCAACACACAGGACTACGCACTGGAATTTAATGAGAAACTAACTCTCGATCGAATTGAAACTGAAATAAAAATCACAGATTCTACTATCGTCGCTCGCATGCGAACACTGACATTCTCATTTGTTTGGTTCACGTCAATCTGCCAAAGCCTGATGAAAAATCAGGTGCCGTTCGCAAGTTTTTTTTATATTACAGTGATGCATTTGAAAATGTCGATCGAGAGATGTCACATCAAACGGTAACAACGAGAGTGAACATTGACTCGGTGTGACGGCCTACGTATCTCGATATCCCATTGGGCTGAACTGGATGGTGTGACGACCACACCGACAGAGTCACTCATACCACGCAGGCAAACAGGTAAAGATCTGACAAAGCGCAGCTTCCTGGTCCTCCGGAGTGGGGGTTGAAAGAAGGTTGGCATATTTCTCTGAAAAATGTACCAGTTCTGGTACACCTCTACCCACCAGCTGCCTTGCGATACAGGCCTCTGAGTCAAAGACATTGGTTTGGAACCCTAATCACTCCCCTATCTAGGTCTGCCTGTCCTAGAAGTATCTCAGTCCACATGAAAAATCACAAAATCAACTCCATACTGCATCGTTTGTCACGCAGTACAAACCGGGTCGCCCTATTTGCTGCATACAGCAGGGTAGATAAGCGGAAACATGCCACTGCCGACCCCTCCTCTATCAAATTTATCTCTCAGGCACCCCCCGACCTCCATTTCTGATAATTACTGTATAGGTCCCACAACAGCTAATCATAGTAACACTGAGCCGGTGAGCTCCACCTCTAAAAATTCAACCTCGAACCTCTCTCGTCTCTTGCTTACACCTACAATGCGAATTGATACAGGTGCCTACAACGTTCCCACGCTAAAACAGAGAGGTCAGTAGGAAGTACTCACATGAACACTAGGTTCTTCGAATGTCGATGTCTGCTGTATCTCAGAAACTAGAATACAGGACAGTGATCAGCGTATGGAATCAACAGGACCCTCACCGTCCACCAGATACTGATTATACACTCCGGGTGACTCCCCGGTCGTCGTTAGGGGTCAGGCTGGAGTGGACATAGTCGTCAGCACGACGGCCGCAACCGGATTAGTAGATTGGACGCCTATTAACAGCAGAATTTGTGCAGTTCGCTTGGCAGGCTCTGCTAAGGCCAGCTCTAGACGCAATACTGTCGGAAAACTTTTCTAAACAATCAGTTCCCTTGAACAGTTTGAGCAGAGAAGTTAGAACACGAAAACTGGTAGATGCAAGCATTTCGTATTAACTCATCAGTACCAAATTTACAATAACATGGATTTTTTTTTACAACAAACAACTAGATAAGTGGATAATCAATAAGTGGGTTAGGTTAGGCCATTAAGTACAGGGAAAGGTAAAGTTCGTGAACAGTTGCTTCCGAACAAAGAGAGCTGGTTTGAGTCGATTGATTGCAACTGTTTCAACACACCGTAGGAATCTTGGTTTAGAATGACGTAACAGGATGCTGAATGCACATGATGGATCGATAGCGTGACCGGTGGTCAGGACGGGTCTAGCGACTGAGGAAAGTGGCTGTTCACGCGTTTCAGTAACACTGCCATTCTCCGGTAAAACGAACTTCTGCACCCATTAAGGTAAATGCTGTTTCATTCTGGGGCTCAAGCATCTCTCGATTCTGGCTATGTAACTTTTCCCGCAGTTACATACAAAGTGGTAAACACAATGTGAAGTGGCACTGATAGGCTGATCTCTTTTGAGTGAAGGCACAGGTAATTTTTGAGTCCGAGCGATTGCACGGAGTTCAGCTGTATTGAACGTTCGCTCAACTGAATTTCTCAATCATTGTCGTTTGATGCATGGTATAATCACCCTTAAAAGACAGTTCTACGTAGACCCTCTTTTTCTCTACAGTGACCACCTGTTCGAGTGGTCGTTTTGTCTACTGTGCCTATCTATAAACCATCTGGGGGGGGGTGACCATTTGATTGTAGGACAGATGCAATCAGATCCAGTTCTGCCACAAGGCTGTCGTGCGTACAAATTCGCGTCGCTCTTGTGAACAGAGTATTCACTAGTGTTCGTTTGTATTGGACCGGTGGGAAGCTGCTGAAGTTTACGTATTGGCCTGACCAGGTGGGTTTCCTATAAACAGTTATTCTAACCCAGCCATCTTCCCGACGAATTATTAGGGCATCTAGAAATGGCAGGCAGCCGTTGACCTTAAATTCACAAGTAACCTTCTTTCCATTGTGTCTCCTTACGCTCCAGCTGACTGTGATGGCGTCAAGAACGCGCTTTCCTCGGATCTGGCCGCTCTCCTTCAGTCGATACATGGTTCTGATCTAGTGGCTCTAGCCGGAGATATGGGCGCCCAGGTCGGCCACCCTGATGAAGCCGAATCTCGTCTAGGTAGCAGGTTTGGGATAGCGTCACATGGCACAGATTATGGCGGGCGTTTGTTGCAGCTATGCGGTGAGCACAAGCTATTTTTAACCAGTATCAGCTTTAGGCATCGGGCGCGTCACCGCTATACATCGTGCCCGCATTCTTCGAATCAAACCTGGTCTCAGATGGAACACAGCCGTTAGTTTAAGGTGGCGGGGTGCCGTTCAGACTGTCGTTCTTATTGGAGCACGTACTGGGATTTAGATCATGTGTTGGTACGTTGCCGTTTTGTTTCTACATTTAATGGGCAACGACCCCATCGACAGCAACGACTAGCTGTTGAAAAACTGCATGTACCACCGGTAAAGCATAAGTACCAAACCAGCTTAGAAAGCTGCTTTAGTAGTTCTCACTCCGGAGATCATAATAGTTGCTAGACTCAAATCTCACAGGCAGTTTATGAAGCAGGTACTGTAGAACGCGGTACGAGAGTACATGGATTGAACAGACTGGGTTTCTGAGAAATCCCTGGAGTTGTTAGAAGTCAGATGGAACATTCCGCCTGACCGTTCAGTTAAAGAGTCTAGGAGAGATATCCGCAGGAAACTGAAACTTAGCCTAATCACTGACCATGAAGATTGATTAGTGGGGAAAGTTGAGAAAATGGAGACCGTGTTTGTTTCAGGGAACATCCGCAGACTCCTCAAGCTTATCCGTACCACTGGTCCCAGGCGACCGTCTGTTAGAGTCTATCAGCGTGGCAGATGGCACATTTATCCATAGTGACCCGAGAAGTGTCGAACGCCGTTCAGAACACTTTGATTGTCAGTTTAGCTGACAACCCGCTTCTACTGTTGCCACCACAAACTTACAATGTAGCATGCTGGTCGGCAGATCTGGACCCATCCACCGAGACTGTCAAACGTTATCGGGCTGCTGGCATAGATGATCTCAAGCCAGAAATTTTCAAAGAAGGTGGAGAAGTGTCAGTAGATGCCTTGACGCAGTTACTTCAACTTGTGTGGACGACGGAGACCTTTCCTCCGTGCTTGGGTCATGCAATAACAGTTCCCATATTCAAGAATGGATTGGTGGGGCTCTTGCGAAAACCATAGGGAAATTAACCTGGGCCCTGTCATGACTGGGGTTCTAACATCCACTTATACTTCGTCGACTCACGGGAACTCAGGAGAGCAATGGGGGAAAACAGGCAACGTTTCGCGCTGGGCGCGGGTGTATAGATCTAACCTTTACTTTTCGTCAAGTTCTGAAACAGCGTCATATATACGGCCGGCCAACAACAACCACATTTCTCCACTGCAAACGTGCGTTCAATTCGGTGGACCGACCTACACTTTTTACAGTCGCTTGAACGCAGGGGTGTATCGATCGAGTATGTGAACATTCTGTCCGTGTTTCATTCACATACCTCAGCTCAGGTTGGTGTTTACGGTGAACTGTGTGACAGGTTCAGCATCAGGAGCGGCGTACGTCAAGCCTGTCCACTTTCAACATTCTTGTTGACATTTGTCATGGGCGAAATAATGGGTGAGTGTCTACGGTACTCGCAAGATGCCGACGTGGATCTGTTAGCTGGTGGAAGGTTGACTGATCTTGATTATGTTGATGACAAGGTGTTACTGTGTTGACAACTTTGAAGCAACACCAACAATGCTAGACGTTCTCTCGCGTTCTGCTAAATACTTTAGAATGAGCCTTGCCGACTTAAATGGCAAAATGCTGCTACGAGATTGCCGTGGTTACGTAAATTTATTTGCTTCGGTCACTGTGACAGGCTAATCGGAATGGGATGCCGCCAACCAACGATTCGAGACAAGGTGATTATCAGATGTATTTTGGAGAGAGTGACCGAACAATCACCGTGTCATTGTGGAGAAGATACCGTTCTTCCCCAATCTACCTTTCAAAGGCAATTTGGCATCAGACTTCCTCCATTGTGGGTTCAACAGAACTATGTTGAGAATATTCGCTACCGCATCTCAGGAATACATGCATGCTATCTCTTAATAGGAAAGACTCTATCCTCACCCGAGTTATGGTTGTTCTTTTTCTTGCTGTTGTGCAACGGAGTATGTCGAGCGCATTGAGAGGTAACTTGACAAACAATTCTTTGTTCTCTCTTGTTGTACAGGGTTTGCTTTTTTCTCCATGGTTACGTGGCAGTTAGGCATTAATATAAACCACTGGTGCATTGCTGTCTATGATGATGATTTCACATCAAATATCGAAGGCAGCCGGGAATCGGACCTTGAATATCGATTTTTTTAAGCGATTACCAGACGAACCGAGGCCATTTTACTCAGTTCGGGCGTCAAAAGTCGTCAACATTCGGTATCAGTTTTGCCGCTCAACAGGATGCAATCCTCCTCCATTTCTTAAGTTCACTTTATATTGAATCCATGGCAGTTCAGGATTACACCTTCGCAATCAAAATTGCAGATTATGTGTATCGAGCGTCAAACACTCAACTCGAGTTTCTTCTGTCGTACCGCTGGTCAGCTTATACCGAACCGCCAGGTTGGTCAGAATCTCGCTTCTTCTCAGAATACATCCATACTTTGACATTTCGATTTCGCTTACGAAAGAGGATAAATATGAGGAGCTTCCCAACGAAAGCTCGTTGAAGCAACATCTCGACTTACTACCATTAATTACTCGGGAATTATTCTGAGTAACATGACGTGATCACTTCGTGCTACTTATAATCCCATCGAATTCGGAAGACTCGCATTTCATAATGCGCATTTAAACTTTCTCAATTCACTTCACAACACTTGTTCGTTCAGTTTGTCTAGGATTGTGTGCTCCCCCAATAGATGTGTTGTACATCAGTCCTCTTCCTTGATTTGTCACCCTAGGATTTTGTTTCATTTTTCCATAACACATCCCTTTGCAGTGGCACACATCGCACACAAATAGTTGATTTTGCCATTTAGTATCATGTCGTAATGTGCCGAACGTCCGCGGGAAACTCTTCTATTAGACACATAATCCCCATGCTCAACAGTGGAGTTGGTAGATTTTAAGCGTTTTGGAAATCCTGTTTGGGTATATGACGTATCGGATCGGGTAGATAGATGAGTCTGAATGTAAAATTTCAGAGTTCAAGAGTGACTTCGTACCTCAGCTAATAGAACACTTGCGGCGCTTGGACACATTGTTTCTATCCCTAGCTTAAATCCATAGGGAGCTTTTTTGTAATTGTGTCTCTCCTCTGAATTACCACATCTCCACCCACATCAGACAGCTCCAAATGTATTTCTACATCTTCAACGAGATCTTGATATTTGCATGTACACGGTCCCACACTTCTTTGATTACTCCTTGCTTAGCTCCAACATCTGCACGAAGCCGTCCCTCTTGTTCATGACTTAACCATGAAACTGAATCAATGGATTTTTGTTTCAAGGCCGATTACCGACTGTGACAGTTCGTCAATTTTTTCATGAGTTTCATCCGTAGCATTATTCTTAATGGTTCAAGCATACATAGTTAGTCGTCCCGTATTTGCTGAAAATGTATGCAAAGCGCTGAAACTTACCTCTCTGAGTGCATGAAGCTTATTATTGACTTGAAGCTAGTCAAGGTAGAGCATAACAAATACAACGCAGTGACGGTTGATCAAAGAGGAGCAAACCAACCTTTAAATACAGATGTAGTCATCTAGACATTCTGTATGTGCGCAACAGGATGGAAGCAATGAGGACAATTATAGCGCCCAATGATAAGGGCTGTGTTCTTCCTGCTTACCTTGCTTCAAAGGAAGAGTGTCAACCTTTCCTTAGAGCACTTGCATCCAGAGGCCACGATGCCTGGCGTCCAATGTTCTCTCTGGTAAATTGTGGTACTATGAGGCGACGTCGTCAGCGTCGAAGACGTCTTTATCGCCATAGTTACTCAGTATGTACGTCTTCTTCGGGGACTTCCTTACTTCCACCAGAAAACTATGGAAAAAGATTCGAAACCTGCCAAATCATGTCTATCTTGCAAGAATCTAGACCATATCTGTCGCTCCATGATCTGAATCAAACATTTTGTTGCAGGCCAGAAAATGAATCGATGCGTGGCGTACAGTGTTATCTACAACAGCGACTTCGTTGTTTATCGCACATATGAGTGAACTACTGAGAGGTGGCATCAACAAACTTCTTGTCCGACGTAGGATGGCACCCATTTTAATGGTACTACCAGTTATCCACTACTTATATAAGTCCTCATTCGTAGTTACATTGTGGGCCATCATACGGGACACCGAGTAGTTTGGTCACCGATCTCTGGGTAACCTGTCGGTCCGAAAGTTCACGAAGGATGTTCGGCTTGTCATCGATTGATAAAGTACGTCAAGATCAGAAATGTTTGCGCACATCGTCAGGCACCTTGAATTTTTGGTTTACTTACCGAAACCAGATACTGCTACGTATTATACAATAAACCGAAGAGTCAATTTTAGATGAGACCCAACTATGAAAAATGAGGGCCTCGGCTGGATTCGAACCAGCGACAGACAACATGCCTTAACGCGGCAAGCGCTCTACCATCGAATGGTCCAGAGGATCGAATACCCCAGGAGGATTTCTCAAATAGTTCACGCTGCAATCCACCAACGCCACCGTTGAATCCATTACCGTGCACGTGCGTGATGTAAACGTTGTACCGTGATTGGACGAGAGTAGTTCGTACCAGCCGCTGCCTGTCTGAATGCTTGCGGCATGGTGACCTTGCGCGCACGTGCCAAAGAGAGAAGTTGTAAAATATACTGCATGTTAGATCTGTGAGATACAGATAAATGCATGGGATAGGATAAGTGCATTGTGAAATGTGGGAACATTTTGAAAGGTCCGACGTTTAACGGACGCGACGCTTAAGAAGGCTGAATGTATACGTAACGCACTTTTTGAACGTACCACGAATAGCACGGTTGTTGGATAGGAAATCGTTACAGCACACGTGAGACCAGTTGGTCTGTGAAGTTCGCGCACGCCTCAGAACAACTGTTCGTTAGTCGCTTACTGTTGGCATCAAATGGACAGCAAAGTGAACACCTGGATTCATCACAAAGTTGAGGATGTTTCACTGGAGGTTTGGATTATGTCCAACTGAATGGTGTGGTCTAGACATGATAAACGCGTATAACGTGGATCGTGAGGAACATTCATCCAACCGGGTTACAATACTCGGACTCTGACAGGTAGGCCAAGCTCGGTGTACTGTTCAAGGTGACTCAATCTTGACATAGAGTTATTCACCAACCTCATTATCAGTTGATAATTACCAAAATATTACATCAGAGATAACTCCCCCAAGCTACAGAATCTAACAAGCCACTTGACAATCAGACAACATTTGTCGGATGTCGGGAGATGCCCAATCTGGTGCACGGTGGCAAAGACCGTCATCACAGCGATATCTGTGAACGAATTCAAGTTCGATATGAAAACGCAAAATCGAGAAGCACTAGGCCAACTTTCAGGCAGTTTAGTCAGCAGAATAATTTTAGCAGAGTGCAGTAACACGACCTTTCAACATCATCGTTAACAATCCAAAAGAGTTACTCAAGGGTGCATCCGGACCAAAAAGGAAATGATCACGAGTGATGCTAATTGGGGATAACCAGCTTCGGATGGAACCATGTTAGCCTATTTCGACCGCAGAACTAACACCAGGGCGACGCTGACTACGACGTAGTGGTCCATCAGAGAGTATCGAAGAACGAATTCCGATCTACGCGCTTACAACCAGTGTATGGGCAACCAATGGAATACCAGAAACAAGCGCGATGTTCAAGGGATTTCAGAAGTGACCTCATCAATGGCACTCCAGAACGATGAACAAATGTTCAATACTAACAACGGTACACTGCTTTTCACTTGCATGACATCCTTTCGTGACACACTTCAAAGAAAAGAAACAAAGACACAAAATAAGACTAGTATTTGTAGTACTGGGGATTAAAATGAAAGGACATGTTGGGCGTGGACACTGAGTTGAAAGAAGCAACCATACTACAATCATTGGACGATACCGGAACGATCATACTGTTCGTAGGCAAACTGCTCCTTATGATCTGGGTCTAAGTACAGACCTATGTAGTCCAATTCTAGGCTGAACGGACCATCCACGTCATCCATCAATGTGAACGACAGCATTCGCACATTGTGCTTATTCAATTTGTGTTGACTCATTCGAATAAGGCCGCGGCGTAAAATGAAGAACTTGGACAACGGGATTTTGGCAATTTCCCAGTAAGGACCACCGCGAGTGTAGAGGACAAAATGATGCGTATCATACCAGCTAATATCTGATGTTTGGCGGGGCAAAATGTTGATTCGATAACTACGCCCATCTCCACGATACCTAAAACACGATTAACACAGAAAGTGAGTAAAAAGCATGTAACACTTGCATCTGAACGCAAAAATAGACAAGTCGATAAATGAAACGGATAGAGCATACACATAGATATGTACTTACAAGTATTAGAATGTAAACACCCACATCTGATTAGTGACACTCGGTATAACGTGTGAAGGATGCAGGCAATCTTTTTCCCGTTTAGACATAACCTACTTCTTGTCATGTGAAATATTAAATCATATGTGGATTTCATGCTGAACATTCAGACAACAAGAGTATTTGAAATAACCGAGACAGTAGCTGGAAGTGGCACCGTTGGGTTAACATAAGATCAGTGAAACATCAAGGCGCACCATATCGCTGACCGCCAAAATAGTTCCTGATATCTAAACGACTTGTTAATCCGTATTCTTCAAAAATACACTTGAAAGCATTCAGAGAATTTACTTGTCAACGAAGACGAGGAAACCTTTAAAATTGATTGCAAATGAAAGTTGACGGAACAGTCCAACCTGTGTAGCGTTGTGGCGCGGATCATACTGATGAACTTGTCTATCTGGACTAAGATCGTTGGAACTTCAGAAAGATCTGTCAGCACACGCAGTTGTCAGGAAAAGTGCTATTCAGACCAGATGACATCCTTGATGCACTTCTACACTGCCACGTGACCGAAGTCAAGCGTGATTTTGGCAGCATACAACCTTACAAAAATACTCTCGTTTGATTAAAGGCCCACTTCGTGTTTGCGGTATAAGATCTTGGTGGTTACCCGCATTCAAGAATGAGGTCCGAATTTGTAGGTGCCATAAAGTGTTGCATTAACCAGTTAGCACGTGAACGAAATGAAACCGTACGTAACAAGCTTACAGAGCGTACGCGTCACAAGCGAAACTTCAATACAACAAGCACGGTTAATAATCCATCACAAGTTATCTGCGTATCGAAGATAGACTTTTATTTGCAACTGAGCTAGGAATGGTCCAAAAAACGTTAGAGCCGAAAATTCACGAAGACGGTTTTGTGAAAACTATATAAAGTAGAGACGGTGCAACCAACTAATGGATCTGTTTAAATAAAACTCGCTCAGATTTTTAATGAAGACCAGTGTATCGGACCTGACATTTGCTCACATGTAAACGTATGGACGGGGAAATATCGTTTAGACTTACGACTAACCAGGTAACAACACAATTACCTAACCGAAGGTATTCTAAAGTTTATCAGCGAGTTAGTAAACAACGGTGGTGGTATAAACATCACAAACTGTCAATTAAATAAAACGCAAGCGGCACACACTTTACAAACTGTAACGAGCAAGTGCAACGGTAGGCATAAGATGACGTCTATGATATTATCTAGATTCTGATTTAGTTACATATCAGTCCTTCGTTGACAGCTGCATGTTTAAACAAACCAGGTCTTCCAGCTCAAATATGGTGTTGATTGACAAATGTCAGGACAACACGAGATGAATCCGACTTACATACAATTAAAGGCCGTTTAAAACTAATGACTAGTCGAGGTAGCTTGACACATATAAACCTACAATGCCTACAATGCGCTCAACGCAAAAGTAGGATAATTAATTAAACACATTTACTTAATGTCTTTCCTCTTTCCTGAAACACTGCCGCCTACCTCACAAGTCAACCGCATATCTTGCTTTCGATGACAGACCTGAGTATCGGAGGAGATATAAGTACATCTAGGACAGATGACGACGTCCGAAGTATCTTGATTACCAAGAAAACAATCATACTTTCAGCTAAAGTTGAAACATATTTTGGAAGGATCCATTCAGCAGAGAAAAGAAGTGGAAACCAGTCGGGCTGGAAGTATGTTACATGTCATTACGTTCATGCCTGACGGTCGGCTTTGTATCTGACCTTATCCAATGTGTACCGATTCCGGTTCTCACTGTCTACCTGATAAGCCCAAACAATGAACTAATCACGTATGTAATGATGGGAGGAATGTAAACAATAAAATATAGCATTATCGGAATTTGAAGTCTTTGAAGTCACAGCCAGTGCGCGAAACTGGCGACCTGAGATAGTGGACTGTGTACATCCAGACGAACGAGCGTCAGTAAGTCACGCTGAGCGAAAGTAGCAACTAATTGAACTGGAACTTCTGTACCTTTACAGCCAACGTGTCCTCTTCACAATTATGACTCATCGGTAACAAGTTTTCGGCGTTTGTGGCTCAGATGATCGAGGAGGGTGTTTGGTTATACCCAGAAGAGATACACGACCCATCGTACCGGTCTTTGTTTATCAATTGGTTGCTTTGGTCAACTACACTGCGGGTTTGACAACCGAATCAAGGACTTCAGATATGGCTGTTAGAAATGGGCGTAAGATGTTCGTACAACACAAGAAACCTTCAATTTATGGCATCGAATGGTGAATATTCTATTAAATGAGACTCAGTGTTAATACATATACATCCATGTATGAAGCAGTCATGTATCTAACCAACGTCCAGTTCGAGTTTGATAGCTATTTTGTTTCCTGTTCGCGTTCGAAGCCCTACAGAAGGTCAAGTCCCTGTCGTCAGCATATGCTGATGACGGCAGCATTTGGAGTGTAATGGACTAGGACAAAAACGAATAGGCTACAGGAGATTTGAATAGTTTAGGTCTATGGGCTAAAGAAGACTAATTCCTATTCAAAATGACTAGTTGTCATGTAATGTATCCCTGTCGTTCGTCTTGGGGACGGAATAACGTGTACCACTGCCCATGGACAGGACCTAGGAACGATTGATTCAACTGACCTTAATCTATTACCCGAGTGCAACAATTGCCAAGAAATCGGAGCTGTCTGCATCATTTCATATGAGATGTCTTTCAAGTATGTTGAACTCACTGGTGAGTTTCCACCTTGAGCTGAATATACAGGTTTACTGCTCGTATTACGTGAGTGACACTGTCCCAGTTGAGAGAGTCAGAAAAGGCCGCAAGGCAGGTTAGAATAGTTCGCTCACCACCTCATCCAGATAGGTTATGCCCAACGGGGACAGTGTCCAGTGCGTTATCGATATGTCAGAGGAGGCTTAATCTTAGCTTAGAGGATCTCCGATCACTTCATTAGCCATCACGAAATCTGTCTATTTAAGTGTCTCACGCCCAAATAGGAAGGTAACGGTTCGACACAGCCATAGGTCAGGATGTCGATGATGTTAGTGCTGAATTGTTCCTCGAGCTGGTTGATCAGGTTGCTAGGTAGGATCATCGGAACAACTTTGTGTGACGTGACCGGATCATTTTAGAAGGTCTATTTTATGGTGTCGAGTGATAACCTATGGGGTGAATTCAAGAGGTATTGGTAAAGACAAGAGGTACAAGGAACAACGTGTACAGGCTAGGTATTCAAGCAGCCAAGGTTAGAATGCAACTGTTAACTAGTGGGCTCCTTTATTCTTGAACTGTCCGTTGATGAGATGTCTCCAGTTGGATAGCTGATTCATTAGTCCGGTTTCAAATCAGCTCAAAGACTTGTTCTGGATCTACGTCGTTAATAAAAGTTCTTGTGAAGTACCGAGTATCTAAGTATGAATTAGGTTTGCGCCTTATCAAGTAATGCCACTTTTTCCAAATCGAATCAATGGTTTTCATTTCCCATATTTACTAATATAAATGAGCTTTGGTGGTGTCTGTTTACTGGCGATCTGTGATCACATTCTATTGTGTCTAGTCTTTTTTCCATATTGTCAGTGTAGAACTCGTTACACTGATCACAGCAACTATGTGGACAGCGTTTGTTGTTTGTTCAGAAGAATTGGCTTTTGATTCTAGTGAGTATACCTAGATGGCTGTTGTAAGTGTTTGCCATTGCAAGTTAGTATGGGAAAAACCCCGCGGCATTTCTGTAACCTCTTCGATGTAAAGTAGACTGACAGGTGAAATGCTGAATAAAACCGCGACCAAAGCAAAAACCGACTTTGTCGATCAACCATCAACAGGTCAACTGCCTACCACTCCACCAAAATTAGTCATGCCTGCTCGACCTTTAGTGTTATGTGTCCGACCTTATATCCTTTAAGAGCTCACCTATCACGATAAAATGGGGCTTTTAAGACGAATGCAAAGTTATGGTATGTCACCTAGCATAGTGACAAAACATTTGCAAGCTAGCTGGAAAGAACACTGAACCAGGACCAACTTACCGAATTACTAAATGCGTATAGGAGAAAAATCCGTAGGGTAAAAGGAAACCAAAGAGCGTACTCTCCGGAGAGCATACATTGGCGAATCCTGCGTTCACAATGTCTCCACGCTCCGGGACACGAGTTGAAATGAATCCGCGAAATACACCATAACCTTTGAACTGATCATCCACAACAGAGGATACAAGAGCAGTGGACGCCGCCTGCTTACTACCAGGTCGAGGGCCCCATTTCGATCTACATAAGATGATACAAGTATCAACAGGAACACATCTCTACACAGAATAATAAAAGAAACCAAGAACAGCACAAAAGTGGTTGCGATTTTGAAGAAGACGAACTAGTCAGTATCACCATATCAAATTTGTGGATCGGGCAATTGAAAACGTGTGCAACAGAATCAACTGCCTGTCTAAGAAGGAGATATCCATGATATCCATCCTACTGCATTCAAAGCATGGACAAACTTGAGGCGAGATAATCGACAACGTGGCGTTTGGAAAGGGTCGAGTGTGACAACCAGAACAGGTCTTACAAGTAGGTGAATGGAAACCTCTGGAACGTTTACTTAGGAATATTCGTTCTAACACATGTACTAATTGTAGGGACCGCGGGAACTCTAACCGAAAGTTTGTTCATATTGGGTTGAGGACGGATAGCGCCATCCAAGGGCGCTCAACCAGGGGACGGAAGAAGTCTGCTGATTCGATTTTCTTTGCACAATGAATGCAAAGTTGTGGTAACTGTGTGTTCTAGCAGATCGCTCCTTTCATGCAATGCTAATAAACAAAAAGGTCGACCGACAACACAACGCGTCACGACAACTTGTGAAGGGTAACATAAACAGATGATTCATGTTTTGCTGGAAAAATGCAATCTCTATTCGTGTAACAGCAAGAAGACCTTCTGCTCGTCCTGGTCTAACGTACGTTCCGGTCCGTTTGCTTCAAACACTTTTGATCTGATTCCGATAACTCAACAATGATTCAGCCTATATGCATCCAAATATGACATCTGATAGTGTATGAGTTAAAAGATACAATTCACCTCTACAGGTTAAACAGTGGTTACGAGACGTGTGGAATTGCGATTTCTTGTGTGTCGAGGGGCTGGTACTAAATGAAACAGATCCGAGCGACAGTAGTTGATACGATGCGATTTCACATTTTGGTAGACATACCATTCTGTTTAAGGGGCCCAAAATTTTAAGACTACAGTGCGCTAGTCATTCAGGAACGACTAGAATGAAAGCTACAACTTCAGATTGCGTCCACTGGTTGGGTATTGTCGCACAAACGGTTCAGAAACTGCAAAGATATCGAACACATGGGAATCAATCAGCATAATGCTTAAGAGAGCCAATTCACATGGATTTCGTCGGATTATTTCAACATACTGAGACTCACTGTATGCGGAGTACGAAATCCGAACGAGTAAACTACCGGAAATGTTTGTTCAGTCTAGCACAATTGAGTCGATAGTAAACGACAATAGCACACAATTCACATCATATCAATTTCAGAATTTTTGTGAAGTCCATGAAACAGGACATCACTGAATGCCACCGTACAGTACACCATCAAAAGGTAAACTTGAACACTGTTGCCATCAAGGCATGGAGAACGGTGAGCAAATTGCCAAACGTACTTTCACCGACATATCGTTTGAGGTCGGACAGTGAACCAGTGCATAGTCGTTTGCTGGCTGAAACTATACTAGGATGCAAACTGTCCATAGTCCTAGATACAATAGAGTCAATAAGTGTTCTCAAGGGTTTCGTAATTTAAGCGTACAGTTTACAATTCCTACCCGAAGATTGTGTGTGTGCATGCATTCGATTTCTGATGTGTCAAGACCGGGTAGATAAAATCAACCATGCTGAACCGGAGGCGAGCGACCATATACAAAATGGGAATTTCTGGACAGATTTCGACTCGACAAAAGACTCAACTACATCCCCGGTGCAAGAAGCACACGCTCGATTACCTCCTGGACATATTTGAAATTTCAATCATCGACGGACTGAGTAGCAGGTTACAAACTATCAATTCGCACAACCTGTCAATGTCTTTGACAATAATGCGTCCACGTGTGGACACGGTAAAAACGTCGGAACAGTGTCATACACAAGCATGGATATTTTACACCATTCAATTTCGGCCATAAATCATATTATGTGGGGAAGCCTACACACCACCATATCGATCGAGCTCTCGTACGGCTGATTTCTGGTCAAGCTAACGCTGTTTACCGAGTGTGCATGTTTTGAGTGGCACCAATTAACTGAGGAGGGGGGGTTATTATAATCTCGGTGATCCGATGTCGCGCACAATTTGGGTACTACACAGACCTGAATAGGACTTTGTTACACAGACCCTATTAGCCTCCTCGCCCAACACAAGATGGTCATCGACAGTAAAACGTGGAATCAGAAATGGGACGAAGTCGGTGTCGGTAGCGCCGTAGCGAGAAAAAGTGAGTGGACAGTTAGTATGCCTGAACACCGTTCGTAAATAGCTAAACAAGTGAACGCAAATGAACCCACAGCACCTGCGTAAAACCATCAATCCAGTCATAATTTGTACACAGTCGATGGTTGGCGAATTTGAGCTCGGCAGTGAAACTGCGCAGTGAACGTGTCATCGATCATGCACCTTACGGCCAGATTTCATATACACCGCTGCATAAGAGCATAAATGGTGATCAGAAAGGATAACCAATCGAGTTCGTCATAGACTTCAGTAAGTTACATCAGAAATGGCCGGTCGTTAATCTGTGTCGATGACGCCAACGGAATGGATAAACATTTTTGTTGACGAACCACTTGATCACGAAACACCAAGCTTTTGATCCAAATGTAAGCAGCGAGCTCCGTAACACATGACAACTTCTGCATGTGAACCAGATAAACAATCATCAGAACGGCGTAGAACACATGAAGAACGAATATCTTCACTGACTACTAGTAAAATTGACTTTAAAAAATGCAGGCACATATCACTGGTATAAATATCACATGTATATATACACCACTGATGTGCTAAGATATTTTAAATTTAGTTCTACTAATGGACAGTGGAGAAAATCGTTTTTTCGTATATGTGTACACATATTTACACATACACAACAAAACTCTCAAAAGACGCCGTTGTGGGTTGCATCGAACAGAAGCCAGACGAAGAAACACTTTCTATGAGCTCAGACAGTCATACGAGTGAGAGCGTAATGCTGATCAATTAATAAATAAATGGCTTACACGTAATTATATTGACGGGAGTTGGGAAAATTGACAAAGTAGCTGAATGTAATCTCCATTTACGGAATGTAAAGAAACAATGGTGATCACGGTAACCGGACAGACAGACTATTACAGCCCTATTGGTCAAAATCAGAAAGAAACGGAATATGCAAAATTGAGTGTTTATAACTATCTTCTCGGGTCTGGACCAAACGCCAGGTCTTTAGTGTATATCGAATGCTAACTCACTCCAACGGTGGATAGGTATAAGCCATTGGATGCGTATCACTTTCTCCATTATCTACGGGAGAGGTTGGCTCTTGTGGTTCGACATCGGGAGGATACTTGGTGAGGTCAGGAGGGATTGCACAGCCAGGAGCGTTCCGAGGCGACCGTACAAATTCAGCCCAAGAGTATCCAACGCCCAAATCGCTGTCGGTCGTGACACGCCAGCGTGCAAACTCAGAATCAGTCAGGAAGGGAAATCGGACGAAATATCGTGTAAGGAAAGGCAAAGGTGGCTGGAAAATAGGAAGAAGGCAGTTGAGGAGTTGAAGTACGACGACTAGAGTGTTAACCATGACGATCGGACGAAATAGCAAACACTCATGAGGTAGTATGAAAGTAGGACCTGCTGGACCAAGGGAAAACGTGGGATGTAAACACAACTCGAGTTTTATCGACAATTTATCAAGGAGATTGGCTGAATGTCAGAATGTGTGAATAATCGAAAGCCTGGACGATGAGACTGGAAAATAATAAGTTCGGGATCGCCCGAGAATGTTTGAACTTCACACAGCAAAGCAGTTGCAACCATACAACAGACAGGATGGGAAGTGTCAATAACGTCGAACCTACATAGGAATAGTTAAGGCAAACGGGATAAAAACTTGCGACAGTGTGGTTTGTCAGTCAGCTTAGTTACCACTGTGTTCAAATCGCAAAAACAATTTGACTTGGTAAGTCTTGGGACGCTGTCACTAAGTGTTCTTCCTTAAATTGAATGATCCATATGTGACCAGGATAAATTCAGTCGATTATGATCTCAACACAAAACGGGATTTGCTAAAAGCACTAATCCACACATCCATCATCAACACAGAGATGACGAGGAATATCTGTACTTATTGGTTGATTCTGATGGCATTAATAGATGTAATCACCTGTTATCTGATAGTAAATCTGCCTCTCGAAACAACCATGAAAATTCCACCGAAATTTCATATCCGTGATATGCCAGTCTGTCCAGAATAGCGTACAGTTGAAAAGAACAAGTTTCACATCCAGATATGATGCAACGATGAAAACATTGAAAGAATTGCACAACCATTACAGCATTTTGGGCTTTTAGAACCTGCATCTATCATCGTAGATTATCACGTACCTAAATATGCGCAAGCAACAGTGTTGAGCCTCATGTCCATGTGAGCAGTTCGTAAACCGGGCGAGGACATGGTACGCCAAAAACTAATCGAAGCCTAGTTTAGGTAACGGACAAAAACTATCCAGGACAGAAAAAATAGAAATGGACAGAACAGAGATGAGGAGAAACTAGTTCAATGAAAGTCACGTCCGCACGAACGACTTGCTTAGCCAATGAGAATTTGAGGTAATTTCTGAACGGCGGTACGCGTGAGAAAATACTGATACAACGGAAATCTGCCAACAGCCATAGTCCGAAACCCGCCTGATCGGCGCCAACCTTTAAACGGAAAAATGATTCATGGAATAGTGCCAAGTTTCAAAACACACCCTAGGCACTAGCTGGTGGACATGATACTCTAGATAGTCAACGAACACACAACCAAGCAGGTGGAAAAATCGTAATATAAAACCGTTTTTTCCAAATACGATGGATCTCGTCGAGCGCACACTATGAAATCAATTTGGGCTAAAAGAAAACCCGAAGTAAGTCACTACACCGACTGCTGGAAAGTTACACATGGATCTGCACAAACGAGTACAAACACCATCGACCGCACATGGTTATGCAAGGAGGGTCAGTCTCAAGTCAAATTTACCCAACATCCACGAACCGCGTGCTAATCAACAAAAGGTCTGTTTGTCAGCAGTATTATGATCGTGCGGTACTGATGGTCGGAGAATCATTATTTATCATGAATGCATTGTTAGAACAAATCTGACCACAATGGTTCTAAGGATTAAAAGTTGATTTAGAGGGTTTACAGAAAGTCAGAGACGACCCAAACAGTCGTCCACACAGGTAGGCACTGAAGACAGGAAGAGGGTCTACAAAGCGGTGTATTTTGAAAGCATGGAACGCAAAAATGAATAAATTTAATTAAACGAACAAATGGGGTAAATGAACTTTGTGCACTCACACGGGTCTGAAACTATCAACGCCATCGAGTAAAGAAGATCAGGGATAACTCACGTCGCATTTACCGGATAAAACGTAACTGCGAAGACAGCGACGCAGGTAGAACCGAGGGATGATTGGCCTCTATAGTGAAAGAACACTCGTCTAAATGGGTACAGATGTATGTGATAACGGGTACGACAGCCGTCACTAAAGGAAGCAAACAATCGGTGTCCACAGTCATCAAACGAGTCCCAACCATTGATAAGATTGACAATTTACCTTGCGCACCCAAAGTCGAATTACGACGTTTTCAATCTAGTAATCTGAAGAAGTCGTCACAATCAATGGGCCCAAGCAGTTGTTCGTGAACTCCACTTTGTCCTGGACTTGGTGACCTGATTGCCTCTGTCGTCCCAGTTGCCTGACGTACAAAATCATAACTGACGCTGTGAAGTTGGTACTAATGGGGCAATAGGAAATGCTTTTGCCAGCCACGCTTCCTCCGCTGACTTTTTCGTTCAAAACCATTGATCTGACAAATTACCGGTAACAACAGAATTGCAGAAAAGTACAATAGAACGAATGATAATCTGTTGATCAACTGCTGTTTACCACACAACGCAGTCTATAACCAGGGTACCATCCTAGCCTACTACTTGACCATAAGCCTGATTTGATTGTAGTTAATGGAGTTTGAGTGACTGTAATAATTATTGCCATCAAAATGGTATATAAACACAGGTCCGAGGGCGTGCTTTCCTTTAGCCTAGGATCTAATTCACCGGGCGACAGTGAAGTGGACACATAAAGCATGTAGCACATAACTGCGATATTGCTTCTGAGGTACTACTGCTCGTTCAGCTGCCAATTGCTAGGCCTCCGTGCTATCACTAGAACTTCGCCGAAATACTCTATCCAGCAGTGAGTATAATTCATTTCGTAAACACTCGATCAGAATTCCGGAAACAGCTATAAAAGGATCGTGCGGCCTGGTGGACACAGAGCGCCACTGTGGAGGAACAGGCCGCTGTTACCAAAAAATTTTGGAATCTTTTCTATCTCATTCGAGTAACGGGAAGCCAAGCGTGAGCCAAGTAGTCTGCAAAGCCAGTGATGAGCCGATTCGTAACCTGCAACGATGTTCGACAGTTTAGTATGGCCTTTGCACCTAATTACGAGGTGCTGTTGCAAGATTGGCGAGACACTGCGCCTACTCTCACTCTGTTGTAGGAGGTTCAGAAGGCAACGTAAATTGGGAGCTTAAGTGTACTGGTTAAGAGTGTGTAAAGCCTATCTAAGTGGCTTTTCCCTTCCTCCATACAGTAGGAAGTATGCAGGAAGATATAACAAGATAGTCCAAAAGAATTTACAGTCAACAGCTGTTTAGCTACCGGACAACCGGGTAACCTGAGAATTACGAACAAGCAAAGATGGCTGAGCGTATAAAACGTCTGTGGGATTGTGAAAGCAGCGATAGGTTGTGGATGATGCTCAAAACCAAGACTTCCCGCTACTCATCAGTAGCAATGCATGAAACCATATATATGGTATTGATCGTTGAAGAAGCCGTGTTGGTACCTATTAGCAAGGTACAACGATATCGTAGCTTGAAATCAAAGGTTCCAATAAGAGAGGCTTCTACAATGGAATGTGGGTTAACTCAAATGAGGATCGAGGTTTACAAGCCGGTATCTGACGGGACTTTTAGCGGCAAATCTGTCCTTCTGGTCGTCGTTTAGAGCTGATCATCAACATTTTCAGCTAGGTACTGTCTACTTGGTTCTTATCACTTTAGGCCAGTGACTATCGAATAGGAGGAGACTCCGGCACTGACCTTGAACTCGAATTTCACTCCCATGTACAGAACCCGTCGTTTGATCAATTGGTTGCTATGGTCACAACGAGGTTGGATATTGGTGCAGTGTGACGGTTTGCACATCACGATGACCTATTCATTCTCACGTCGACCGCGCCATTTACGCCAAGCGGTCTGACGAACCACAATCGCCCAGCCCTCCAGGTTGAAGACCGGAAGGCAGCCGGGACATTTCTCTGCAGGAAATACTCGTTCTAGTACACTACCACCTACCCGCGGCCTTGCCGTACAAGTTTTCGAGCCAAGAGCTTTTGTTAGGAGTCTTAATTGTTCTCCTACCCAGACCTGTGTGTTCTGACATTATCTCTGCTCACATACAACTGTGAATACGCACAAGGTTAGTAATACCAAACTAAAACCGCCGTCTAGCCGTATAAAGCGAGCCGACTACCTGCTGCAGATAGCAATGTGCAGGCGAAAACAAACTACTGATAACCCCTTCCCCACTGTCTAATCCAAGCTAGCTCTCAGGCGTCCCGGACTAGTATTTCTAGTAATTACAGTACATGTTCCGCGACAGGTATGGCTAAATACTGTAACACTTGCAATAAGTTTCATCTTTTATCATTCAGCTTTTGGTCTCCTCATCCGTTACTCATTTTTAGAATGTGAGTTAATATAGATGTCTTTAATTTCCACACTCTGATACAGATAGATCAAGAGGCCGTTCCAGCGTGGACGTTAGACTTGATGAATGTCGACGTTCGCCGCATTTTTGAAGCGAGAATTCAAGACATAAGGTAGCGTATTCGAATGACCGTACCCACTTTGTCTACTCGATACTGGTTGCATAATTCAAGTGACTCCATGGCTGCTGTTACCGGTCAGACTGTTAAAGACGTTGCCCATAATACAACGGAAACAATGGTCGAGTGGATTCTCGTTAGAGGTTAACCGTATATCATTCACTTGGCAGGCTCTGTTACGACCAGCTCCAGAATTTAAATTTCCACAGATCTTTTCAGTGCATCTACTTGTGTGTCAAGTGACTGTAGTGACGTCGGCGCCAAGGTGCCATGCAACTTGGAAGTGGGTGTTCTCCGTAAAAAAAAGTCATTCTTGTCCAGGATATGAACGCCACGATCGGCCGTCTTAATGGAGCCGAGTCCTGATTAAATGGCAGGCTTGGACTAGTAGCACATCGCTCGGACACTAATGGGTGACTGCTGCAATTGCGCACTGAGCATAATCTATTATTAGCCAGTACCAGTTTTAGGCATTCTGTGTCATTACTCAACTTGCAGTTCACTTTCCCTGAATCAGACCCGATCACAGACAGAACATGTTGTGGTTAGTTATCAGTGGTGTGCCTTCATTCAGGACTGTCGTTCTTCTTCGAGTACACACTTGAATTTCGACTGTCCGTTGTCGCTGTGTTTTTACTTTCATTGAGCAACGACTCCCTCCCCCAACCGCAACGGCTAGCAGAAAATTGTTAGGACGTCGTTAGACGACGAGTTCTAAGACAACCTTTAAAATGTAAGGTTAGTGATTATAACTCCGATAATATCAACAATGCTAGATCCAAACATCACAGACTATTCAATAAGCAAGTAATGTACTACACGCCACGATCTTCTGTGAGATAAACACGTAATGGATCTCGAAGAAGTCCCTACAATTGTTAGATGTCCGACGGAACCTTCATCATGACAATTCATATAGAAAGTTTAGTACTGCCGGTCTGAGGCGTCCTTCTGCCAATGAGGTCAACGGCAAAGCATAAGGCACATTATAATAAGTCTGCTACTAGTACAAAAAACGGGGTACATTAAGACTAACCACTTTCAACATTTTGGTTTAGATTGGTCATGGTCGAAATGATGGGGACTGTTTGCGACACTCACAAGACGCACGTTCTACCTGATGGAAAACCAAGTCAACTTGGCTATGCAGACTACAGGATGTAGTCGTTCGACACTTTTTAAGCAGCGCAGGCAACACCAGACGCTACTTCGACCTCAGCTAAATATAGCAGAAAGCGCCGTGCAGTACTTCTATCAGACTGTTGTGAATATGTATAGCTGGTGGGCGACAGCAGGAATATGGAAAGATTAAACGGAATCTCGTATCGCTAAGACATGGGCGGTATCACCTAATCTAGTACATTCTTAGCACCAAGCAGGCGTCTTTCTTAGGCTCAAGGAACACGCTTATAGGAAGACTGAAAGACGATGCTGATTCACGAATTCAAAATACAAGCGTTCACGGTAAAAGACGTGAACCGTCTTCAGGTGTTTTACTGTCAACGTCTGTTTCTTGTCGATCGCATCGGGTGGTGCTAACGAATATTAGGTTAGGGAGCGGATATTTGGTAGTCACACCATATGCTATTGGCCGATGCTGAGGCCGACTGGCGTAAGGTGCGAAGTGGACAGGTGACGACCTGGAGCAGCGAAAAGAAGTCATTAAAGAAGGAGATAAGTCGGGTTCGTCCCTCGGGATGGGGTCCGCCCAACTCGCAGAGGTGGTGACCAGAGACCTTAGATAAGACTGAGACTCGTCGGACTCAGTGGCGTGAATGACGTCATTGTTTGACCGAGTCCCCTGAGAAGTAAGTGCACTTAGTGACACGGGCAATGGAATCTGTAAGGAGGCTTTCTTGTTGATGGCGCCTTATTTTCGCTTGTAGGCTGGTCGTTTGTTTGTAAGATAAATCACCTTGGTAACGTTTAGACACAGTTGATTCTTTCCATCTCCCCTTTTCTTTTTCTTAACTAGGACTTGCTGTTTCTTTCTGATCGTACAGCAGTTAAGTATTAGCGCGGACAAGTGATGTATTGCTGTGTTTGATGTCCTCATCGATCAACTGCTGCAATCTGTACAGGGCTAGACAAGGTTGCGGACAGCGAGTAAATACCAACACGCGCCCAGATCGACAAGAGTGCACCCCACTGTTCACAGAGTAAACGCTTTGGTCAATCAGCTTACGAGTGTGTACGTTTATATCATGCAGGAAAATTGAGTTGCCGATGCCCGCTAATAATGACGGGACACAGCAGACACCGATAACTAACACACGATGAAGACAAAATAACTACAAAAGATACCTGAACTACGGATATTGCAAGAGCTAAAGTGTGAGTGTGAAAGTATAGGGGTGATATCGTCGTGATGGAAGCTGAATTCTGGCCCAGTGGGCTTATTAACGGGAACCTTTACATGAATGTCGACCAGGTAAAAGTCGGCTACATTATCAAACATGTGAAGCAAGAACGTTCTTTTGAGCTGTTGTTACTGAATGTCCACGTGTCACGCTAATAGTAGACGCGGTCAGATAGTTTATTGGCACAAAGTGGACATCGGTCAGATGCATGGAGAGAATGGGGAAAAGGGTTTGAGATCACAACGTAATGTTCACAGGTCACAGCGGAAAGGAAGAGCAGTAGAGATATAACATCAATGATTTGGAAACAAACATCGTATAAAGAAAAGATGTGTTTAAAGATTTCGGACACATAAAATGCATTATGGGGATAATGTAGATATAACGTAAATAAATGAGGCAAGGTTTACGTTTCTTTTTTCTTCTATAAATCCGGGGCACAATGTTGGAAACTGTCCCTCGAACCCGTGGATTAACACGGCAGTGCAAAGGTCTCGACTAAAACTGGTGTCGCGTTACGACCGTAACAATCGAATTTGCACAGTTTTAAATGCAGTAGCCACCGAAGTGATTGGTGAGAGGAACCATAAGAGAGAAAGAGAACCAAAACAATATTTTGTGAAACGCCCAACAGAGGGAGTGGCTGACGCCTTTACCAAAAGGACAACGCAAAATATGTACACATTTTCTACTGGTGGTTTTTGACGTGTCCAGAACGGTTTGTACCTAAAAAGTAAACCACTGGGGGAAAATTGAATACATCAATCCGAAGAAAAAAATCCACTATTATTTCGGTTGGGTTGCCTTCAAGTCAAATTAGTAAGTCAGCTGCAACATTTCACAGTTCTGCAGCAGCATCGATGTACATTACCATACTCCCTAAACTGAAAAGACAATTGCGTAACTAACGGGAATTGACAGTTTAGTTGGTCAGCAATTTGGAAATGTCGATTGTCGGCTTTGCACCAAAGACGTAAGGTTCGAAATCCTCAGCGTTCACAGTGCAGCGAGAGATTCAGGATAATAGTAGCCTGAACGACACTAAACAGTCTCAATTCGCTAAAACAAAACTTACATACTGCAGAAAACCGAGAGTGTTCACATTATTGATTGCTATTAGGTAACAAGCATGTTACGTCTTGATTGACCCGATCGATGTTGCCACATCGCGACCTTGACTTAGGTAGCTAATTTAAATCCGACACAAGTTCAAGCAACTTATCTTAATCACTCCCACGAAAAAATTCGATGTAACAGCTGATCACAGTCTTTGATCGGCTGGAGTTTGTCTAGCGCAGTTCCATTTGCAAGAGCCTATGTGTGAGCTCCGAGTGGCCGAACGATGGTAAATCAGGAAACCGCTCCGGTCAAATCAAATTATACAGAGAATACAGATTGAGCTCAATTTATGATTTTAAAATGATAAAGGGGTTCTGAAAATGATTTCAAACAGTCCCAACAACAAGTGAAGCTGGAGCTTTGCAGACTTATAGAAGAATGGAACGGACGAACACACTGACAACGGATTACCCCAACAGCTGGACCGCAGCTACACTTACGTCCATTCCATGCTTGTTCAACTTCAATCGACGCCGAGCGTCTGCCAGTTCAGTTCTCAGCGGACGCAAACGACGCCACCATTGCAAAAAGAGCTGAACTCCGCCAGGGATACTATCGCTATGCGGTCCTAGATGGCTATCGAGCGGGAAGTCCTGAGGTTGGCGCTTGGTCGCATAAGCACGGGTAGGCGCAACCAATGCGACAAAGTGCTCGAAAAGATCACAGTAATAAGGAGATAAACAGCCCAGAGGACGAGCATGCCATGAGGCAAAAAACCTTTGAGGGGAAATCTAAAAGAGGAAATGAAACAAAAGTACTTTAGCGATGTCGAGTACATAAACATGTAATAACGACTAAAGTGAACCACTCTTGCACACACAAGTCGGGTGGTATTAGCCCAGAGTGTAAATGACGGAGTGAGTCGGATGCTATCTTGTGACATGTAAACACGCGCACTGGGATGTCAGTAATGAACACCGAAAGTTGGCCGGTTAGGATTAGTATGATTAATGAATGAGGAAGTGGTATCGACAAATTAAACCGACGTGTGAACGAGTGAGTGATAAAACGAAACGACAAAACTACGAAACGCAGAGCGAGCGCGTGCGGAAGTTTGTAAGAGAAGTACGAATGGCGATGGAAACTTGAACGTAGTCCATTAGAAGTGAATAGAATTGTTAGAGTTCCACTTCTAGAAAACAGGCAGATAGGTCGTTTGAACAATGCAACAACGTTTCCGGCAGCTTGAACTGTTGACACGAGTATGAATAGTTCAATTTATCTTTGTGTACAGCTCGTGTCAATGATCGGTGAGATGAAAAAGTAAACGATTGAGGGCAATGAGAAATCGATATTTTCGGAGGCCAATAATCGAGTAGTCGGGAGCGCTGGGACAGTTAACTGGCAATAGACCTTGGTGTCGTAGAGGAGTTTGCTGGTTTTAAAGTAGTAAATCTTCAGAACGTAGCTCTGGTGGCGACCATCGTAGACGATGCCCATTCAAGTCCCCCGTAGAATTCTAAGTTTCCATGCATTCCTCGCGGAGTGTAACCTTGTCCACGTCTCACGTAGATGTCCAGTTAATGTTCCGTGGTATCTAAAGAGTGCAGCGCATATTGATGAAAAATTATGACCTCAAGGTATCCACCTAGACCGTGGTTCAAAATAGGTTTTGTTTTTAAAGTGAACGGTTGGCTTACAGAAACTATCGCATGTACACCATCTAAGACTAAGTGAGAAAATACGAAAAGAACAATAAGTGACGGACGTCAAGGTAGTCTACAAATAGCACTGGTTCACGCCATTTCACATCACGTCTTCAGAGGTGTGTATCTTTGACGCTGGCCATATCATGGCCGTGAAATAGCCTATGCTAACGTCAGGCGAAGTAATACCCGCAGAGGCGGTTGCTGATTGATGAACAGGTGCCTTGCATACCACAAACACCGGGCTTTAATTTATCGGTGGATATAACCTCGCGCATGTGATTACATCCAATACGAAGGTCTTGTCATACCGTTTGAGTGGCTGCAAACACTGCCGTGGAGCAGCAGCACGGAGCAAAACGTGGGAATAAGTAAAAAGATGAGTATCGACGTATGTTGATGTCACCTGTTCCCCTGGCTGGGTCAACGCATTTGCCGGATCAGGTGCTCACCAGAATCTGCGAAGTTGATGGGTGCCCCTGTGCGTGAAGTGACCAGCTCTCCGAATAAACATAACGAGCACCTAGAAACTAACTGGACGGTAGTTAGATCAAATTTGGTCTGGATAAAAAATGATGCGCAACGTTTCAAACGTTAACGGTGAAAAGATAACGGAATAATGTCAGGAATAATCATCCTTCTGGACGGATGCATAAGAGCGAATTCAAGTTTGAGGGAGTTATTTAATCTCAGGATGTTGGTTAGAGCATTTTCGAGATTGTCCGGATCGTTTGTCGTGTTCGTCGTAGCATTGAAGGGCGAGTGTGTATCGGCGGCTGGGTTTGAAAATCCTGAAATGATGGGGAGTGATCGCGATTTGAGCGGTATAATCCAGATGTCAGGTCTCCTCCAGAGAGTGCTCGCTGAGGCTGGAACGTAGGGGCCACTTCAGGATCCCATGATCTGTGAGGACGAAAGGACTCCTACCTTCCAGAACATGCTAGAGACGGCGGATATCAAAGCAGGTTGCCAAACGCTCTTTTCTGAGAGCACAGTATCGCGATTCGGTTGGTTGTGATCGCTAGAGAGAAAGACTAACCAGTACCAACCTAACCGAATCTTCGGTGCAGGAATTTCTCCAAAGCCACGTCTGAAGAATCCACGGTTGGCGCTACCGGACAGCTAACGATGTGAAGACAGCAATGGCTGTTTTTGGGTCAATAAAGACTGTTCGTGCGGCAGCCGCAAATGAAAATCTGCGTACCTAGCCTCACAGCAGATCGGTGAGCGGCTGCATTAGATGGACACAATTGGGAATGAGGCGATTATGGAAATTATCTAAACCGCCGAACTGACGAAGTTGGTTAAACGATTTGGGTTCTGAATAGTCCACTACTGTGATCGTTTTCTCAGGAGGAGATTTGATCTCGCTAGTAGATAAATTGTTTGCCAAGAAATTTAAACGTAGCATTAAATGAGTATTTAGCCAAGTGATCTGTGGTCCCAGGAAGCGAAAATACGGGTGAATGATGAATGCAAATTCGCGCACGGTCGTTTCTATGGTGAACTAGTAACCATGTTATTGGGTAAACACCATTCAGTCCGCGACAGACATCAAGCTCGAAACGTTGGAAAGTTTGAGTAGTGTTGTGAAGACCAAACGACGCGTGAAAATTCGAACAATCCTAATAGAGTTATAACTGTTATCTTCGAGATATCCCTAGGGGGCTACTAGAATCTGGTTAAGCCCGTACAAGATCGGTACTGTCTGCCGGATAGGTCTGCAGTTAAATCTTGAACGTGAAGAATTGGATACCTATCGGGAGGATTTGCGCCGTTAATTACACGGTAGGTAGCCGCATCGGTGCCTTTCATCATGTCTTTTTGGACACCATGTGAAACGGCGAGGGCTACGGACAAATTGAACAGATGCATAATACCGAAATGAAGCAGACTTCAAACTCGTTATGAGCAATGTTTGGCTTACCGGGAGCCAAGAGACGTCGACGATTGCGTGCTTGTGATCCTAGCGTGGCAAGATGATGTGCGACATAGGTTGTCAAAGTCGTTAGACAGCTAGCAGGTCGAATCAGCTGTAGAAATTCAGACAGGAGTTTACCATACGGCTCAAGAATGATAGAGTTGGATGTTACCAGGCTGATATCAGCCGTGCGCGACCGTTTACTTCGAGCGTCAAGGTTCGACGTGGACGCGGTCAGTGTGCAACCATTAAGTCAAGATGTATGAGGAAATCGATGTCAACAATGTGGAAAAAGATGTAGGTTACGAAGGGCGTCCAGCGAAAATTCCAATGGAGGCTAAAGGTTAGGCTTAACAGTCAATGGCCAAATTTTTGAATGGGCATACCATGCGATACTTACAGCGTTGACGCGGTCCCGGTTCCGACAGTGATATGACACTAAACTCTGCTCCTGTATCGATTATAATGCTCATTTCAGAGGTCTTATCTTCCAAAAAGAAAAGGCGACTAAATTGCGTGTGACGCGTGGGTGTCGTCGCTGAAACTCACCGGTCTGCCAGTTTTAACGCTTTTTACCGCGACGACTACACAGTGATCGGCATGAACTACCAATTTCACTCCACTTCTCTGGTCCAGACAACGATCGAACACGTGTCACTGAAACCTCAGATGGTGGCCTGAATCACTGAACGCTGATACGAAGGCCCATCAGTTCACATAGCAGCTACATAATGTCAGTGTTTGATTCAAATCGGTCTTGAGCACGGCGTTCGTTGTCTTGCGTAGGACTTTTATTTTAGTGTTCTTCGTAGCCAGCAGAATATCCACAGGACTGTGGGGAGTAAATTACCCAACTAATGGTGCAGACGGGGAGCCTCGAAATCGCTTCTGTACTGCATCGGCTGAGGCTCCTAGTTCATACAACGGAAATGAAGGTAATATGCACAACAGTCATGAGGTACACTCAGGAAATCAGTGAATCCGAAGTTCCTGCAAGAGAAATTATGTTAACTGGAATTTGGCGACTGCCTGCCGCATGTTTCGTAGACGAACTGACAGGTTCTCATCTGTGGAACAGCCGTTCGAGACGCGTGCGTCTTCTCAAGAATAACCTGCTAAGTGGACTCATAACGATGGGTTGATGAGGTTAGCAAGATATCGCCAACAAGATTGAACATACTGCGGAATATAAGTTGAGGAAACCTATCTGCATTGTTAGTGATAAGTGGGTTACCAAACTCAATTGCTAATGTAGCGAACCACATCGCCGGATCAAGATTCCCAAACGGAGAACCGGTGACGTGAGCGAAATCACGAAAGATGACAAATCCGAGTTAACCCTACTTACTGGGCAGAGCAATTTGAAGAAATTAAACGGAATACAAAACAAATAGGTTCACTCACATGTTACGCGCACTAAACACGTAACGTGTGAAAGCAGATTCACTGATTTCCAATAGTGTATGTTTAAACGAGCTCATCAGCTTGGGGAGCGAACCGAGATGAGTGTTTAAGAAACACACAATGGGCGAATAAGATATGTGCTATGGACACACGAAATCGAGATGCAAGCGAGTGGTAAGACGAGAAGACAACGTAACAAGATGGAAGGCAAGCGCACGGTCAAGTGTGTGTTGGTCCTCACAGCATCTCTAACCGTTCAAACCAATGTTTTAGCGAATTCAGAGGTTTTTAGGAAGGGTACAAATAACAGTAGACACTTGCAAGTGTTCAGTGAGAAACTGATGAGGTCGCTACAAGGTGGCATTCGACAATACGGACCAATCGAGTGGTCAGTTTTAAATCAAAATGCTAAAATCTCATAGGAAAGTGTTGAGGAAACGGTGCGGAAATGTGACCGACATACAGCGGAAACAGACGAGATTTCACAATGTTCAACTTTTGGAAACAAAAGCAATCGGTCAATTTGGAAAGGTTTCAGGAAGAGTTGACTGTGCTGTTCGGCAGGTACACCCTCAGAAGGCCTCAAGAACTTTGGTGACCGTCTGGTGTGGAAAATAAAAAACCGAAAACTAGTCAGACGCAAGGAACAAATGAACAACTTTCAAAATATATAATATCAAAGAACCAGTGGTGGAGTAAACAAGGTAGAAATGTTTTAGATCTATAACTTTACAACTGTGTTTGATCGATTGATTTTGAATGTGTCAGAAATAGTCGGTTGAGCTGGGTAGGATGTAAGTGGAAAAAGTAAGCTGAGATTCGGATAAACCCGAGACCATCTAACATTAATGCGAGGAATCGAGTATTTTGCCCAAAAATCGGGGCAAGCAAATGAAGGATCATGTTGTACACAAAGCCTTACAGAAGTGAACAGCAGAGAATCGGAATGCTGGGCTAATGAGACTGAATTTCGACGTCATGACACGAGAAAATGCAGATCTTTTGAAACAGCGGGGGTTGGGAAGAACAATCAGCGCTAGCAGCAGTAACCAATTTTGGCCCCATCGTAAATAAATGTTTGTATATGTTAGCGCAGCGGTAACGACGTGAACGTACACTCACGTGGCTACTGACATTGTCTGTCTGGGCAGTCCATCTATTCGGTCATGATAAGGCAACTCGGAACGTCTGATCTATCAGGAAAGTGACATGACCGCATGACTGTCACCTGGTTTTCGGACAAGATCGATCGACACCATTGCCCGCACGACGGTTGATCGATTGGTGAACAAGTATGTGGGTCATCCCAGTGAGTCCAAATGAGCGAGCATTCGCGCACACGCCGCACCTCAAGCGATGGAAACGGCTGATGGCCAACCATTCGTGGTGTAGGGGGCAGGTCAGTCGAAGTTGTCCCAAAACTGGGCCGCCATTTGACTCAACCCCCGGAGCGCGTGAACGTACAGTCAGGTTACGTTCGTACTCAACTTTTTCTCATAAATTCAGGCGAATTTCGAGTGGTAGTGCGTCACGTAGCGGCCAACGTGTCTTAACCTAAGGGCTGACGGCCATTCCTTTCAGACATTTTCACGAGAATTTAACGGCTGTGTGACGAATAAAAGTCGCCACGATGCGGTAAACCGGACGGGCTGTACACGTCTGCCAACAATGAACTGAAAATGAAAAGACCAGAGTCCAGAATTATTTGGAAAAACAAGGCTCTGAAAAGCGAGCAGATCATTCATTGATTTAGACTAAACCGGCGGGGTTAAATAGCGGAGCAAGCAAAACTATCAGTTTTCCATTCTCCTTACCAATGCTAGACAAGTAATAGCGAGATGCTTTCTATCGTTGACTGATAATAGCGCAACGGCCCAGTTTCAACACCTCACCGAGGAAGATTTGAAAAAAATACATGGGAAGACAGTTCGTGCTTACGTTGAAATAGATACGTAAAACTAGGCCAGCATAGTAACTCATATATAGCGCACATCATCGTTGTTGTTTGTGCGTCGCAGCACACATAGTAAACAGTCTTAACACCATCTTCTATGTGATATCTAAGTGTGATTCGAACGTGAGTTAGCAACCAAGCCGTTAATTCACTGAAACCGCTCGAAAACCTTGAGAAGAGGGAAGAAAAATCGAATTTGGTGTTACGATCCAACATCAGTCATTTGTAAACGGGATGCAATGTCACGACTTACAAAAAGTGGTTTGAGATTAGCACAGTTCCCAAGAGAAAACTTAACAGGCCGTTGGGTCAAGAAGTACTCAAACTAAGTGAACGAAGTCCGATCACTAAATTATTTAACGGATCGAGAAGAAAACAACCGACTCGTTTTATACTCAGCGGTTTAAAGTAATCAAATACGCCGAACTGATTCGCAAACAAAAGCTAGCCGTGCAGTGCTGAATTCGGATTTTGAAACTGGTTAGGTCGGCTGATATATACGAACCGATAAGGACGTTATGATCCTCTGGATACATGGAAGACAAAATATCGTTAAAAAAACAAGCACGTTGCAACCATTCCGGACAATAATGGAATCAAAAGACGATCTTCAGCAGACTGTGATCAGACGTTTCTCTTGCAAACGGGGTGTACATGTCAAATGGGATCGATAGTACTACTGCGTAGCGTATGTATTTAGTACACAATCGTGTATAGAGTTCAGGGAATACAAATGCACAAAAACAAAACAGCACGTGTTCGAACGGCTGGCTAAAAGACCATCTTAAAGAACGTTATGTGATCGAACGAAGACCATAGGAAGTACCTCACACTAGCGATTACCAGAAAGCACATACTCCCACAGCGGTTACGTGTAGATGAATTCCATTAAAGGTCACTAGAACAGCCCAGACGGCGCTGAATGACACTTGTGAATGGAAACAGCTGAAGCAGTAGCAGTTCGAATTCTACTGAGTGTCCTTGGCAAACCATGAGAGCTACAACAAACTGAACAGTATGGAACATTGGATACAAACAAGGCAAGACGAGGAAGAAAATGAAAGGTGTCTAGTCCAACCAGTGGTAAAGCGAACAATGCATGAATCATGGTCATTCGTCGGGATACGAACAACAAAGTTACGGGAAGGGCTCAGAGACTACTTAGTTAGAAAAACAACGTACGAGTGACACATACCCCACCGATAGGGACGACACTCGACCACGGAGAAGGAGAAAACCAGAATGGGGAAAGAAGAACAAAAATCCGAATGGCTGACTCGCTGAGTCAAAAATAGGGTTAGAAAAATCTGACGAGCTTTTGGACAGAAACGGCTCGTGACCAAAACAACTTTCGTACGAAATGAAGGGTATTGATAATGTCGGTGTCAGGCATTTGTGGGCAGCGAGAATGCTACTTCAAGGATCAATGAACTGGCTACAGGGGCAAGTGGTCGCGAAGAACGGGCTACAGAGGTGAGGTTCCGAGGCACAAGATCACCGGCCAATCCACAGATGGGAGAAAATCAACGCAAATCAAGGATTACCGATCATCAGGACGGCGCGTCATACCACTGAAAGGCGAACCAGGATTGAGAAATGAGATGAATTAATTGAGCAAATTCGTATACACACAGGCATGCCCAAACAGTGATGTAGAGAAACAATCAGGAGTAAATGAAACGATAACCGAATTAATAACGAAACTCACTTATATTCAGTTACCACAGTTCGATCGAGCCTCTGTAAGCCGATTGCGAACGAGAAACTTTGCTAAGCACTCAGCAACCTGAAGAACGTTGGGTGGGACATTAAACAAATCCATATTCGTTATCGATGTGCAATTGGAGGGAATGATGTAACTGATGGAAGTACTGCTGCAACATATTACGGGACATACAAGTAACAGAGATCAATCGCGTAATCGTGTGCCAAAATGGTTTAATTAATATTTCACAAATATGTCAATTAATGAAACGGGTATGTGCGCAAGAAAATCATAATTGTGTAGCTGTGAGAGTTCGGGATATTCTGAGATATACTGTAGCAAAAATTCATTCAGGTACGACACGATCTTTATCGTCAAAATCGCACGTTTCCACGCCACACGCGCGGCAGCGTTTATGAGCCGGAATTCCAGTCCACAATACAGAAGCAGTTTCCATTCACACGTCATGTGCACTTCTGCTTGGTTTGTGTGTGGCTGACATTTTCTGTTGTCGGTTTTTCGCTTCCCCCTCCTCGTCCATTGGTCCGATTTCGATAAACAGTGGCTTGTCTGACCGCCTGTGTTGACCGCAATCTACTCGCTGTGGGTTTTTGGACATATCTCACCAATGCGTTGAGATATTCCATTGAGCGTTGGAAATAATCGCGCCTCCGACTTGGTCACCCATTCCGATACTACTCACAAGCCGTAATAGTTTCAGCGGGAAGAGGTTTCGAAGAAGGCAAGTGGTCGGAGTGGTCAAACAATACACGCAGAAAAAAACGTCAAAGCACATCATCGAGTCTCCAGTCATAATATGAATTATTCTCTACAGTTTTTAGTCGACGAAACAATGGATTACCGATCCACTCTAAACGCTTACAAATCGCGGTAAGCCGGTGCATGTACAGAATTGACTTTAGATGGCAAGCAGCCCAGTCAAACAACACATGGCACGACGGAACACAATCGCACAAAAAGAACGCGCAATAATGAAATCTGAAGAGTGGTTAGCGTGATGCAACAGAGTCAGAAATAAATATAAGATGTGCTAAATAGTTATGGTTCCAACGCATGGCGCCAGCAAACGAATTTCAAGTAACTAATAGAAAATCTGTATATGAGCCACACAGTTGAACAAGCATCAGACATTCCTATTTAACCCAGTGAGAGAATGTACATTATTTATAACCTAAGTACAATCGAACAGGGATAACCGAAAGAGGCAGGACGCGGTGGCTGTCAACTGCCATGACATGTTCAGTTGAAATCACCTCGTACTGGCCTGAAACGCAATGTTCGAACCCAAGAGTACGCTGATGTACATGTCCGAGTGCAAAACCGCGTCTTATCATGTGTTACAATTAACCAAGTTAGTCTTAGTGAATGCCACCAAATTTATCAGTTCTGTTTTTCCGTAAACGAGGATGGTGTAAGCGAACCAACTAAAACAAGTGTTAAAGTAACTAACATGAATAAATACCGAAGACGAATTACGGGAACGGATGAGAATACAAACCTTATCTGGTACATCTTCATGGACAGCATGACCGCATTTTGGGAAGACGTGCAATTGAAATTTACCTAAAGTTGGGACAAAAAAGCATCTGTTAACCATGATACGTCAAGGAGTACATAGGAAATATATAATAAAATGTGTTTAAAATGCACTCTAAAAAGCTCTATATCACAAACTGGTGGGGAGTAGTTTTGTAGGGTAAACGAAACGTACTTTGATGCGTACACGCTGTTACAGCTCACAGTAAATTAGCCAATAGGGACACACTGTAAAGGCCCCGCAAATAGGAGGCGAAAGGTAGGACCAGGATAAACGTACACGAAATTCAGATTATGTTCCGTGAACGCTGAAGCTATCAAAAAACTGCTAGAACGATCGCAGCTTATTAATCGAATTTTACAATCGTCAACAGGATGGAAGTCTTGAACTCAGAACAGTCTAGACCAACAAGCCAACCGCTGACCTCATTGCCGGACGGGTAAACAACTATCATATAGATCCGGGCCAACAAGAATCGTCGGCCTGAACAACTTATAGTCAGCTATCAAGTTAATCAGACGTGCAAGCGATGACCCTTTCAGTCGCGCGATTTCAATAACTACAGTGAGTGTACCATATTTGTCCAGCTGGCCTTGATTACCTGCGAAGTAAAATGAACGTCACCTCGACATCAGGTGGACATGTGACTGTCGATCTCGTTTATTCCCTTTCATGTTGGCAACAGGAGAGACTAGTGTGCTCCGAATACCTTGGCCATCCTGAAGATTCAGAGGTCATAACGTTTGCGAGAGTTTATTGGTAGGCAAAAACTAATGATGTCTAAAATTGTGTATCGAATGGCACGAAAGGGGTCTTGATGGCAGGAGGTGGCGAAAATTCGAAAATTAACAATCTATTCCAACAGGTTCGCTGCGGCTGGCTAATGTGTAAGATGAGTGCATGCGGTTAGCTCAAATTTTATGAAAACTCCGAGAGTACAGGAAATCGATGGATCGTGTAATGTGTTGCGCAAAATCCATGCAGTAACACTCCACGACAAAATAACACAATCACTCCAGCTCTAGCAAGAACTTTTTTGTTGCTAAGCTAACATCAGCCAAACGAACGAATACTATCCGGAACATGCAGGATAAACCTTTTCTCAACTGTCATTAAGAAAATAAATTGACAGGGAAATGCAATTTTTCGGCGACAAAACCTCCATCCTTATGTTGTAAATCGAGAGTGCATTGTTATTCCTTTAAAAGAAGCCACATCACATCGGCCAGAAAACTAATCTTTCCACAATCTAAACGGGTCATTTCATGTAGTCCCGGCAATACGTGAACAATGCAAACATACAGGGCTTAGTCACATGACAATTAGCTCACATGTAGGAGAACACTGAAACCTCGATCCAGCGATGATGCACGTCGTGTGCTCAAAGCGCTCGGTGGGATCTGTTAACGTTGGACCAGTGCAACAGTTAAAAGGTACCACAACAACAGATCTCTGTTGTGGCCGTTTTCTACAGTTTTGTGTGTAATTCATTTCCTATGGAGACAATTCAAACGAGACTCCATCTAAGGAGGACTAAGGAGGATAGTGCCCAGAAGTTATCATCATCAATATCATCCAAAGGCAGCAATACATTAGTGGTTAACGCCATTGAAAAAGAGTAACCTCTAGCTAAGAAAAAGAAACAAGGAGAAGGGAACTTAACTGTTAAAACGAAACAACCACATTGAATACTAAGGTGATTACACGTTACAAATAAACGATCAAACTATAGGTGAGAATGAGGCGTATCCATAGAAATCCTCCTCACTATCCGCCGTCATTCAGTGCACTTACTTCACAGGCAACTCGGTTAAACAATGAAAGTATTCACGCCACTGAGTCCGACTAGTCTCAGTCTAATCTAAAATCTCCGGCAACTGACAGAAACGGAGAGTCAGCGAACATTTGAATAGGAAAGTTTTCTGACCATTCATTAGGACAGAACGTCTATCCACCTGAAGAAAGAATTACGTCGTTCTGGTGCCACAGATGGCGTAGTTCAACGAACGTCAATCTGGATTTCCAAATGTAACTGCTGATCGCTTCATGAACGCCTCGAGCAACATTTATGCACCCACCTATGTGGATAAAATGAACTACCACTAGCACGCTATTATTACTAGGAATGATTGTATGTACACAACTTCGCCGGCCCTCAACTAGTACAGTACATCATACGGCATACAGATGAATTTGCATTGCATTCCTATAGGCCACAGTGAAAATATCCAAAAATCAAATTGTGAGATGCTCAACCGAGGAAAGAACGAGCGCCAAAACAGACATGAGGAAAGAAACCTAAAACAAGCCGAATGATAAGTGGGAGTCAATGATGTCGATGGACGTGTTTCTTCAGCATGAACAGAATATATCAAGCAGTTTTATCACATGAAGCGTTTCACTGATAATTTAAGAAATTTTAGCAATGAAACATCAAGAAAAGCCTGTCGAATCGGACCAATCCACTGTTCCTCGAGAAGCTTTTTCAATGTGGAATATCGATCATAAAGAAAGTGGTCGGTAATAATCTGTGCTTGTGGACGTAATTGCGATTAGTAATTCTGCGACCGCAAAAAACGCTTGGCCTGTGAAGTGCATTGCATGAAATCCCCTACAGGTTATGTGAACACTGAACAACGAACGTGCACATAGTTTGCGTGTCTGACGTGTATTCACGGGCACTGGGCAGCAGAGCATTGTCATTCGCTTTGGTGACACATCCTTCATAGTGCACACACACGATTGCAATAATCGCCCCTGGTCCATCTTAGCGCTGAGATCTATCTTTCAGCTCCCGAATGTACGCACTATACCAATCACAAACGAAAGTACGTTATACAGCAGTTCAACCTGAAGTGGAATTCCAATAGACAGTCGATTTACGCTTGAATAGACCATGGATGATAGGCAACACATATTATGTCCATGGACTTTCACCAAAAGTAGTTTCTTCATAAACATTCGATATTCGTAGATTAGTCGGAAGGACCGATGGAAAAGGAAGCGCGTAAACCCATCCACATAGCGTGACCAACACTCAAACTTCTAAAAACACAAAGAACTATCAAAGGTACGGTTGAATATATCCACAAACCAACCACAACTCCATCAAATAAGCCGCCAATTTGCAACCGAGAACAATTATGGCTGTACAATTTTTTCCATGACCTGAAAGAGGACGTTAGAGGGATCAACCGATTGTTCACGGTAACATATATGACCGGTTTTCAGCTAGACTTGGTGGTAGCCTGGATGGAGTGACTGTCGGTTGCGATAGTGCCGATGACAATTTCCATGGTATTGAAGGAAAGCCAACATTCGTCTGAATGTCAGCAAGCCATCAGCCATGCTAGATAGTGTGTCTAATCGATAGAATGGGTGGCTGGAAGGGGCCCAACAGGTCAGAAGAAGACTAACTTCACACAACAGAACAGCTACGATAATGTCGCTGAATGTCGACCACGTGTTCTATGTACACCATTCTCACCGAATCGATACCTGAAGGTGTGTATGGAGAACGACATATTAGCATACGAAGTGCATAATTAAACGATCACAAATCTGGTTCCAGTCCGGTGTCGTGAAATCGACTGCGTGCAGCAAAGGAAAGAAAACGGTAAACTACTACTGGCTCAATGTACCTTAGTCAATGCATGGTGTACACAAGAGAGATTTCATACATTACCACAGGCGCGACGTAACACAGGGACAAACACACCGATTTCCAAATGACCAGGCCTGCCGAATAAAGTCCGCTACCAAAATGAATAGTAGGCTTAGTCAGCTCAATCAGAGTGCAATACATTACCTGAAATCGGTAGTTAGCAAAATCCGGTATTGTTATACAGGAAGCATACGCAGCACGTAACTTGAAGTGATCGGAAAACATCCCATTATGAAACGTCAGGCAAACGAAACAGATTCATCGCTGTAAAATAATGACAGCACTAAGAGAACGGATATTCGAAAAAAAAAGTTCAATAGGGAATAGTTGACGACAGTATTTCATGTGTACCGTTACGCTCACCTACCTTGCATCTGACCAATAGTGAGTTCTTTATCCAATCGATCCACACCGGCAATTAGCAGCAGTTTCGGCTCCGGGATTGAGAGGAACCGTTGTGAAAGACCATAGAACCAATCATGCCAAAACGGCTGAGTCTTCATTAGATCTATTCGCCATGTGTACTCCGAATGCTGATTGGTGTGGGGCATGGACAAGGTGTCAAAGCCGGAGGAGACGGGAGATGTATCGGATAAATTGACTGTTGGAGAAACGGTCTGTGAGACGCCTAGCGTGGGACCTTCGGAGGCGGCAGCAGCTCCATCGTGCTGAACAGGCCGAGCATTATAAGGTACAGGGGCATACTTTTGCTCATAACTGGCTACACATAACAATGTAGAACGTGGTATACGTTTATTAAAATGAACGTAAAAGATGGCAGTTACGCGACGGATTATTATAGCTGGACACCATGACGTCAGAAACAGTCTAACTTTTTAGAACAAGTAGCTTGTTATGTGGACCAAGAAAAGTAAGATGAATGGACACGCTGACACTAGTGTCTTATTTTAGGTGATGCGTAAACGGGCATAATAGAGTGATTGCGATAAGAATTCGACTCGTCCGTTGTGGAAAATCTAACAGTTACAAAAGGAGCAGAGCAATTTTACGTACAAACCTTCCACAGTAAATCATTGTTTCTAATCATTCTCCCTGGTTGGATCATGTGTTCGAAGAAAATAAATCAGGCAGCCAGTTTTAACTTGGATTGATGCAAAAGGAACCTACATGTACTGGGTTTAAGACACGGACGAAACACGTTGAGGATTACAACACACGGAGATTGTGTAGCAAGAAAAGGAAACGTCGTTTTTCCATTAACATTCTTGAGATAGTAACCATAACGGTCTAGATTCAGCAAGGGAGAAGCGGTGACAAAAACGTGGAAACATTACACTTGTGTTTGTAAGCGATTTGCGAAGAAAAGGGAGTTGAGTCAAACTGCAGCACAAATTTGGAATGAATCTAATGAACGAATCAATGAACCATAAAACCGACTTCGACTAGTACGCCCCACTGAGTACTTTTGGTGCGTATTTATCCAGTCTGTTGACCAGGTCTAGACGAGAACGTCCAATACAAGGTCCATAAACCAGAAACATCGTTAGTGAACTTCCGAACTTTTTTGTCACGCCGAACCACCTTAAGAACCAAATAATAATTTGAAGCAATCTGAACCCACGAGATTGCTTGGCTGTAGAAAAACACTAAACCCTACACCAGACACTTAGCCATCACACTGCAGGTGATACGAACATCCTTGAGTGTGCGCAGAAAACTTGACAATACAATCCAGCGTGTGTACGCCCTTGTCTGTCAAATGACGACATGGACATTTTGCAAACGGTGGCGTAAAGAAGATGAACAAAGCGGTTTCCGACGCTCAGACTACAAAAATTGTGCGCCAACTTTAGGTATTGGGGTGTTCGTCGACCTTGGCATTTCGGGTGTAAACGTTTCATCACCCAACGAGGTGGCATCATCAGTGCGTAATTATTTAAGTGTATAGGTTTGGGCGTATATACCGGTATATAAGCGCAGGTGTACATCACACTTCACCAAATCCCATGCGCAAGCCTATACGCTGAAACAATCACACACTGATGATGTCACCTCGTTTGGTGATGAAACGTTTGCAACCTAAATGCCAAGCTCAGCGAACATCGCAATACTTATACCCTGAACCCAAGCCACGAACAAAGTCACCAGTTTCCGGTTACCCGAAATCGTACACCAACTCATGAGGACAAAACAAACGGACAGGCAGAGAACTCCAGTCTAGTGTTAGTGAAAGTTCATTGGTAGTGCGTACATCTGTCATCACCAGGATTTAGACCCCGCCCAAAGTCACCATAGAACGACTGTGCTGACCATTGTACTAATGACTTCAAGCTAGGCACGACCGAATTAGCATAATCAAAACGCTCCACCATATACGTCTGAGTCATGAGCGGTTTTTCCGATTACTACAAAAGTCTAAATGCGAATAGTGCGAACAAGTATACGTGGTGATCAATTTAAATGAACCTAATTTCCGAAGACGCACGACAAAGTAACCTTTTGTGCTGGAGAATAAACCAAGAGGAGATATGGAAGAAGTAGTTCCGATTGTCCTGCAGAAAAAGAAACAGATTGAGAATAATGCAACGTTACCAGCAAGTTGTAATACACTACATTCCAACCACCTCGGGTGGCCTTCCTCAGGATTTGCTGTTATGCAACATATTGGAATAAAGAACGGTCGAAGTAGCTGGGAATCTAGCACATACGACTTTCAGTTTGGCGGCCGGCGTGAATAGCTCTGAGCAATTAAATACGGTGAAGCCTGAAAACGTTTACCGGACAGGAAGTTCGGGGACACCAGATAGGAAAAACAGTGAGCCGACAAACGAATGTAACCAGTGGACAGTACATGGTGAAAAAGGGATCAAAAGAGAACATCGTATGCCGCTAACATTCAGTATAACCAGCAATGGCTATTGAAATAGTAGTAGCTAGAACGACAGCTTGCTCTTCCACAAACGGACCGTAGCTAAGGAGACTTATACAATGATTTATGAAATATTCGATAGAACCGCGCATTGACAGAAGCGAAAAAAGAGCTTGCCTCCCTGGAAAAAGTAAACGCAAAAGTAAACGTATTCGAAAGAACTTTGGTGACCTCGAACCACATTCATCTCAATTCAGACGGATACTGCGCCACCATTCAACTTTGTGCAGTAGTACACATACAATGTACATGTACCTTTTGCTGACAGTGGTTTACCGGATTTACGGGCAAATCCTCTCCATCGGCGGGTTCCCGTGGGTTCGCTATATCGGACACCTCTTCCGTCACCTCTGTGATGATATCGGATACCTGAGGAACGGAGCCCATCCTTTGTGATGTATCATGCTTGCTAGCATTCGGATTGTTGGAAGTGAAAGTTGGGTGGGAAAAAATGACAGCAGTACCCCGCTCCAGCTCCCATGTCGCAGTCTGGCCGGTTGCGATGCGCTTCAACTGTCCTGGGAAGGAGACCCGCGCCGAACTGGAGTTGCGCAACTGCGAACAACGAACGCTACAAAACAAGGAGACAGAAAAACTGATTGATAGGGAGAACATAGTATGATATCACAATGCGAGAAAGCCTCACTTCGAGCCAAGAGGATCGAACGTCCTTTATTGAGCACAACCAAATGGGAAGAAGATTGACAACAAAAAGTGGGCTCCGGGGCACATAATCGGCGAACAAGCAGACAAAGTTCATCTAAATAACCATCATCATCACCAATATAGACAGCAATACACCAGTGGTTCACATTAATAGCAAACTGGCACACAATCATCAAGAAACAAGCAAACCCTGTATGCAAAGAGAGAACAAGGAAAGAACGGGAGAGAAGGGGCGTAACTACACAAAATAGCTACGTCCATATTCAAACATTCAAAATCAAGGTGCCTAAGACTTGCAAACAAGCAACCGTGCTATAAGTAGGAAGTGAGGCGTCATCACTAAGACACACTCCTTACGGCCCTCGCTGCCCCGCGTCACTCAATGCACTCAGTTCACAGACAACTCGGACAAACAACGACAACAGTCATGCCACTAAGTTCAACCAGCCAACATCTCACCTAAAGTCTCCAGACACCGACTCCGTGACTCACGAGCTCTCCAGCATCGAAACTCACCTGCCGACCCGACCTACAACAGCTATTCCCTTGGTGAACGACATCAGCTCTCTGCGCCACGCCATCACCTGCCCAACTCGCGTCTTACGCCAGTTGACCGCAACGTCGGCAAACAACGCGCGATGTGGCAGACGACTAGCTCGCATCCTCACTACATCGCATATCCATCGAAGTCTGCGCAAGTGTAAGGAATGAACATGGGAGTTCGTTCGACAACCACTACCAAATACTCCAATCCTAACCTCGTCGCTGTTTACTCGCTAGTGCCACCCAATACGATCGATCGAACGCAAACATCGGTGGTCAAATACCTGAAGACGCTTCGCGACTTCCACCCACAGCGGCCAAGTTTCGCTGCGCTAAAATAATACAACACTCACTGTCGCCCAACACACTCGACCTTTGAGCCTCAGACAAGTGCCTCCCTGTCACCAGAGATGCTCCAGATTAACAAATGACGCTCTAATTTTGGAAATACGCGATTCCATTTCATACCTCTCACCTCCGCCGCCTCGCCGCTGACACAGCTCCCTAAGTACACACACGCTGGTCAATAACCTCCATCACTTCATTATCTAACAATAAATCTACGTAACCACAGCAATCTCGCAGCAGCATTTTGCTATTTAAGTCGGCAAGGCTCATTCTAAAGTATTTGGCAGAAAGCGAAGGAACGTCCTGAGTTGTTAGTGTTGCTTGAAAGCTGTCAAACAGCATACCTGGCAGTTCGCAAACAGAATCTCGACTAGGCATGAGCTAACTTTTAAAAACTAAAGAATTCGTTGATGAATTATGTAAACACTGTATTTGGAAGATGAATCACATTTCCGTGCTGGCTGCTTTCAAAATTTATCAAGCATTAGTTTCTTTAAATTGACAGGATACAAATGTTGGCTACTTTCATAGGCGTAATGACTGACTTGTTTGATCCTATGACAAAACATTTTTGTGAAAGAACAGACGGGCGTGGTTTCCCAAAGACCGGTAAATACATACTGACTGGGACGTAAAATAAATCAAGTACCAGTGAGCAAGAATAAGGGATTACTGATGAACAGTCGGGGATTTAGTTATTTTCAAGGTGAACATCACTCACATTTGATCGCAGCCTTCGCATTCAGATAGACTTCCCAGTCAGTCTCTTTCCAAAGGAACCACTAGACTCGAGTTTCGCTCTCATTAGAGCTCGTCAGTAGTGCATATCCTTGCCACGGCCGGGATTTGAACCCCGACCACGCTTTCACGAGGCAAGTGTGTTGACCACTGCGCCATTGACCTCACATTAGCGTGACCGAATTATCAAATGTGAACACTCAACCACTTTCGCTTGCGAGCACTAATCAGGTTACCCGATCGTCTCGAGAGGAGACATAGTAACTGTCCCATTAACTCTAATAAAGGAACTTCGATAAAGAAAGCAACCCGAATTCACCATGAGTGTAGTGACCGGAACAGTTGATCAATGTGGACGTGATTGTTGGTGTATGTGAAGATAGAAGACAGACGAATTCTAAGGGCCTAGATGAAATTCTTGTAGAAACAATACACAGGATGGTATAATCAAACAGTGATGGCTTCATTTGTCGTGGTGTTCCGGCATTACAAGAATCTTGGATGTCACCCAGACGTTTTGTAAGTAACCCTAAATGATTGACTAAGACACTGTCATTTGCGCCTACCGGATGTCCGGCGATGGTAATTATTATCGATTTTATGGCCTCATCTCAAAGCTATGAGATAATGGTTACCCTGATTTGCTTGTCAAGTTGCCTCTCGATGTGCTCAATATACTCCGTTGCACAAGAGCATAAGAAAGAACAACCATAATTCGGGTGAGAATGGGGTCTGTCCTATTAAGAGGTAGCATGCGTGTATTCCTGAGATGCGGTAGAGAAGGTTCTGAATAATGTTTTGTTGAACCCACAACAGAAGGGCAGATTGGGGAAGAACGGTGTCTTCTGCACAGGGACACCATGATTGTTCGGGCACTCTCTCCGAAATACATCTCCTGATAATCAACTTGCCTCGGAGCGTTGGTTGGCGGCATCCGATTCAGATTAGTTTGTCACAGTGACCGAAACCAAAGGACGCCTGCGCTTAACTATCACCGCGATTGGCTTGCGCCGCACCACTTGCGAATCCACCCACACACCACATATCCAGTGTGAATCCGAAGCAATAAGACCGGGAGGTATGCGAGTGCTACCTTTGTGTCCAGCCGGCAAATGCTGGTTAGCCAGTTGATTGGCTAGTAGGGAAAGGAAGCCGTTACCTCTCGGAGAATGAACACAGGGAGATTGCAATGCAACAAAAACTCATATACTGAGTATATGAGTGTTTGTTAATGCATCCCAAAGAAGATGAGGATGAAAAACAAAACTCACAGTTAACTAAGAAAATCAGGCAGACCATTCATCATACAGCGCACCAACAAAGCTGAAGAAATGAATGGGTAGGAGAGTGCAGACACCCAAGTTTCTGAAAAGAGGAGTGGATTAATTGCCAAGCGACCAGGCTCTTGGCCGATGCTGTCATTAACAGAAGTAGAATGGATATACTGATATAACCTACCTGACCCTAGCCTAACATACTCGTCGTCTCTTCACCGACAGTGTACTATGAGTACGTTGGTTACCTATTAATACCAAACGGTCGGCGCATTCGCGGCCGTACACATCATAACGCCAAATAGTCACGTCACCGCGCCCTACTGCACCGATGGTTCCCTTGCGCACCGCGCGCTTTCGTTTTCGGCCGCGCAGCACCTGCTCGTTGAAGTTTCGTACGTCCGTTCGGATCGTATTTCTCCAGACCGTCCGGTTCAATGCTAATTCTGCACAACATCCTGGATGTTGTGCAGACTTGTGCTCGGAGCGTTAACGATACGACGAAACACCTGTACGATGGGGTCACTCGAGTAGACGGTTTCTGTTCTATTCTTGAGATAAGGGATAAGATGCCCCATCTGTTTAAATGATACAAACTGACTGACGTTTTTGCATTGTCCTGTGCAGATATGCTGAATAATCTTATCTGAATATAAAAAGACGTATATTCGACAATTATGCTACCCTCATTAACACCTCATACCAGAGAAACAATTAGATACACGCGGAATTCCTCACAATAGATTCCGAACACATTCTTTTTCGCTACTGAAAGCTCAGATGCAAAAAAGTAAGCCACTACGTCGGTGACGCATATCATCTCCCAGAAAAAATATATCGTCACCCAAACAGTGCCGATAATACGGATCTGAATTGTGCTGACCTAAGACCATTCGAATGCAACCAAAAGATCCCTTGTGTTGATGGCCGGAGACAGTGTTAAATATACAGAACAGCTGCTTGAAATTTATCTCAAAACATCTCGCACGACATCATGACAAGGTTTACACGAGCTGATGCTCATCATCATCATCATCACCATCATCATCATCATCATCATCATCAT